>CM055281.1:16124367-16189357 GCA_029237695.1 Conchocele bisecta | reverse complement strand
GGCAGACACCCGCTTGAATTAATTATTAAAACAAGGATTATTAAATTTTGGAGCAAACTACTATGCGGCAGCAACACAAAAATATCACGGTTATGCTACGAGAATATGCTCAACTCAAGCTCACAAATGACTGTGACACATGTTAAAACAATATTGGACGTAACGGGCAATACATATATTTGGATCTACCAACGGGAACTAAATTTGAAAAATTCACATATAATAATAAATAAATCACTGCAAGAGCATTTTTTACAAACCTGGGCTCAGTTGCTCAAAACCTCTTTGACTTTGAGCAGCCGGATCCGGGAGTAGCCAGCTTGACACGTCTTCTAAAGGCATAAACTGTCGACTTTTTAAACATAATATGAACTTGAACCTTAGTTCACGCTCCTGCCTGAAAATTCACGTCTCATTTTATTCCGACTCAGGACCGACAACCATCATATGCCTGTATAAACTGGCAGATGGCATAATTATCATGTGCCGTACGCGGATCGTAAATGTACTTTGTGCCAGATGAATGAAATAGGCGACACATTCCACTATTTACTTACGTGCTCATCTTTCCGACAATCACGTATAAGACTCATACCATACAGATTTTATAGACGTCCAAACATGTTATTGTTCTCAACTGCTGAGCACAGGCACTTTGTGGTATGAACGTCAAAACGAAATAAATAAAATCATACCAAACTTTACTCTTATACTAAATATCTAGAAGGTAGGACATTCGCCATCTTTTCAACCAAAGGCAGTGGTACTAGTGTACCTTGGGCCCGGCTCGCTGATTCAGTAATTGTAACGCGCGAGAAGGCCGGGGCCCTGCTGGTCCCGCCCTTCGCGCGCCTGACAAATACTGAATTAGCGAGCCGTGCCCAAGGTAAAACTTCCGTTGGTTGAAAAGATGGCGAGTGTCCTACCTTCTAGATATTTAATATAGAGGCTTTTCTCGTTCATACCACAAAGTGCCTGTGCTGCTGACGACCAACAATTGTTAAACAAGAACAATTATAACATGAATGATCATGTTATAAAAGAACGCTTTGAGTGTATGTTATTATTATTGAGGCCAACTACATGTTTGCAAGTAGCATGTAAAGTTATAGATATCAGGGTATGGGATCAGTGGTTTCCGAACCTGCTTTTCCGACGTGACGTATTCTGTGACGTCATTTTTACAGTAAATTTTCTTGAAACTTTTCCAAGCAAACGGACGGATTTCGATGATAGTATCACACCATAGAAGTGGCATACCGGTTCGATGATATGTATGACACCATACATTCACGTTCTTTAGATTTATATTTCACATCCATGGTAACCGATTCTTCGTCAAAACCAGAAAATTGTTAGATTAAAGCAAACTATACCATAATGCAAGAACTGGCATCATTAAACTAAGCTAATCCCCTCGCACTGGCATCATTAAACGAAGCTAATCTCCTCGCTGGCAACCTTGATAATAAAAAAGTACTCCGTGACCTTGGGCGGTCGAACGTGGGTCATATGAGTCTACTCATATGCTAAACCATGCTCCATCCATAGACACACATTATGGTCAAATAATATCAAAATCGTGGAAGCAGTTCACAAGTTATTGAAAAATGAAATGTGTTACTAGCGTACGTACATACGTACGCAGTACATGGACTAACGATATACCAGCTCTTGCCTATCGGCGAGGGGATACTAATGGGCAACCTGTTAAGCATTACTGCGTTATGTTTCATTAAACTCTGTCTTTCCATTATAAAGATATTACATTCAACATCCTGCACCAACTTTAATTGACATGGCGCAATTTTAAATATTGCGCGGGCCCAATTTTCCCAATTTTAGTACTTTCCCCTAACAAAAAAAAACCGACATCTCGTCGCACGCTGACTGAGCCGCGATCTATAAACTTACCCAGGGAGATTACATTGCAAAAATAGTGTAACGCGTCCACTGGCGGTTTGTTTCGGTGAGTCCGCACAGTACAACTGTTCAACAGTCCGACTTGGCAACGCCACCTAGCGACTTATCACCGGCACTGCAGTGCATGATATAAAAATCCTAAAACCATCAACTTCTAAAACTGGCGTTTTGAAGAAAGTCATGAAATATGCAATCTTAAATTCGATAAAATTGACGCAGTACAATTTGAACGACGCTATAAGCCAAAGATATGAGTGCCAGAAATAATCCACATTCAGACACATGAAAATGTTTTGCCATTTCTCCATTTCATTGTCGAAACTCCAGACGGTTTTACAGAATGTGAAAGCCATAGAAAATGTATACTGGATATAAAATACTCCTACAAGCACCAACGACAGGTCATACATTACATCGAAACAGAAATCATTGCCTTGAAAAAGTCTGAGAAATATTACACACACACAAGTACACATTCAAACGGCTGTATATGTCAAAAATTGTTCTGCGACTTTGCACTGCAGTGGAGTATCCAGATTCATGCATAGGGGGTGTGAATTGTGAATGGAGTTTGGAAGGGGGTGCGAGAACATACATTCAATTTCTTCCATTGTAGTGATTTTCACATATATTATACAGGTAGTTATTTCCCCCAGAAAACGTAGGTTAAAGTAAAAAAAATACACACCTGACCAAATGTTACGGGATGCAATTACACACCATATCACTGGACTTTGTACTGTACACCCACTGGTGAATCCATGTGACAAGTGTTTTGTATGATGTGGTGTTTGTGAATGAGCTGATAAGACAGGTGTCGTGCCTATGCACTTAATGACTGGGTGCCAGACATCCTTCAGCAAAGTTGCAAATCATGATTTGAATTGGGGTCCCATCTGTTTGGCACAAAGTGTTCTTTATAGGAATTAAATATTAAATAAGTATAATTGTTTAACTATTCCAACAGTTTTCAAAAATACGAGTGCCCGCTACACATAAATATTCACTTAGTAATATTAGGTTTACTGATAGGTTGTATCATCGTGCTATTTTGATTGTAAATGAGGCAGGTCATTTTTAAATTATTTATATCAACTAAATGTGTCACCTGAATAAATATTTGTATTGACTTGTTACAAAATATGATCATTGCACATCAAAAGATAAATAGAGAGAATAAATAGTTGTTTCCATTAACATTTTAAAGAGTCAATGTTATCGCCCTTGATATCAAAGTGGCAATTCAAGCTTGATGTAAAAATAATATTAATGTAAAATTAACATGGTTGATATGATTTTTTTAAGAATTTTACCAAATTTTCTACGACGGCCATCTTGGATTATGCGACAACCTCCATTTTAACAAATATGAAAATGCTTCACCCACGCACCACAACTGTGAAGTCTGACCAGCGTCGGCCAAACGGTACATGAGAAGAAGGCGAAATCTATAATTAAAGGATGACCTGTCAGCGGCCATCTTGTATGATGTATCATCCGATTTTGACAATACCCACGATACCTTCGATTTGATATATATCGGGACCATATTAGGTCAAATTTGAAATATCGCCATGTGCCAAATACAAAATCAATGCGTGAAAAAACAAAAGGAGAACACTGGAATATTAGTGAGGCAAGAGTTGTGATAACTATACAAAAAGGAATTCCAGTTATGCTCGGGACACAAAATCAGTACATGTATCCGAAAAAAAACAAAAGAAATCAGTACATGTATGGTAAGATATGTTATTATTGCTCTTAAGGACTAGAGCAAGTGAGCGGGGTCTCACACATACCCTCGGCCGTAGCAAAGTCATTTGGTCTTGACCTTTGGCATGAAAGCCGCTTAGGTGAGATATAGAATGAAAATATGGCTGTTGATAAAGAAGTATGTGACATTTGCAGTTGATCCAACATACGGTTGCAGATAAATTGTGTACTTAAAACTTTAATGCAAATATTTCAAAACATTTAACACAATTTGACCTTGACCTTGGGCATGAAAGTCACTGTGTGGGCTATAAAATGAAAATATGGATGTTGATTGTTGATAGACAAATATATGAAGTTTCAATTCAATCTGATTACGGTTGCAGAGAAATTGTTTACTTAAAACTTTAACGCATATATTTCAAAACATTTAACGCAAGTTTCAAAGTAATTTCACCTTCACTGTGTGCATGAAAGCCGTATGAGTGGGCTATAGAATGTTTGTTTAATGGTGTTTAACGGCCTATCAACAGCTATGGTCTAATAATAATTTCATCGAGAAAAATAAAGTCAGCCCTGAAATTAGAATAACCTGACCTTATGCCAGGTCCATACCACACCAAAGTCACTTGGCCCCTTTCCCTAAAAAAGGATTACGAATAATCGTAATACTCACACAAGAGATATACCGGTAACCAGATTCAACTGTCACATACAAAATGCCAAAGACGTATGTGAGGGCCAAACCAGGTCTCCAGTCGGATTTCCGGTAAGGATGAATCGCGATTGTTAAATTACCCATCACATGCACCCACCAGGGCTATAGAAAGAAAATATTGATCTTCTAACTTCATAAAGAAGTATATATATGAAGTTTCAAGTCAACCCGACTTGCGGTTGCAGAGACATTGTGTACTTAAAAACTTTGACATGTTTGATGCAAATATTTCAAAACTTTAAGTAATTTGACCTTGTGCAGGAAAGCCACATCGGTGTGCTACAGTATAAAAAATATGGATGACGATAAAGAAGTATATGAAGATTCAACTCAATGCGATTTACGGTTGCAGATATAATGGGTACCCAAAAACCTTTAACGCAAATCTTACGGATGGACGAAAATACAAAAACTATATACACCTCGACATACTTTGTATGCCTGGGTATGAATCATGATTGAAGGCACTGTGTTACAGATGATGCCTCAATATGTTGTTTGTCACATCATGCACTGCAAATGACCAATATCAACCAATTGCACCATTTCATTCGAAGTCAAATTTCGAAGTCGAAATTTATTGTACACATGTAATTTGTTACAAGTTTGACCATTGGGCATTGATTTCAATTATAATCATGATAATAGCACAAAAATACATCATTAATTCGTAAATTTCATTTCCCTTCGAAAGTCTACAAAGTTTGTCTTTGGTCTATTCTGGATGTTTCAAGTAAAATCCTTTATTGCGAAGATAACTGAAACCATGTGAAACCAACCAAATATAGACTTTATAGACTGTGGACGTTAAAGCGGCTCCACTCCAGATGGGATTACAGTGTACTGTATTTTTTTCACGCGATGTTTACCTGCATTTGCTATATATCTACACATTGCGAGCTCATTTTCGGTTGGTGGATGTTTATATTCGCGTTAAATCGTACTTTATACGTCCCTATACGAAAGGGCTTTTCCGTTTCCAATTCTATTTTTACTTACGACCTGCTTGCCGTACGTAATCCCACGTGACACAAATGGCCCACAAATCATACTTCCGGGCATGCGCACATCGCGTCCAGCTATATCAACAACAATGTCCGACTCTGAGGTAAGTCGATACATATTAGCGTTATACACAGGCGTTTTATATGAAACGAATGTGTTTCAACATCAATGCATTTCCATCAACTTACTTTTACCTAGGGCAGACCACAGATGTTGTTTAAATATGTAGAAAGTATGTATTTTTGTAACGGACGTGCTATCGCATCGGCAATTTTCTTCCGAGGGACCGTCTCAAAACACACAATTTGGGGTCAAGACAGTGAACTGCGCATGTGCATGATACACGTGACGGGCAATATCAGTATAGCGCGAATTATAAAAATAAATGGGAGTAACGCGCGCCACTCCCAACAAATTAATTAATATTAAATAAATAAATATCTATACTGGCCACTTATAATTTCTAAACCTGTCGCAATAGTTACATCATTAGGTACTTATTTATTTAAAATAGTATCCGTTTTACCCCTCATCTGGAGTGGAGTCGCTTTAAACAGAAATTTATGAATCAAAGATTGAATGCAATACCTTAAATGTTAATCATTCTAGGTTGGCGGTAGGATTTTTAAATTTGCTCAAATATGTGTCTGTGACTGGAGAAATGGGGCTTATGGGATTTGCGACCAGTGTAGATACACATATCCGCACAGGATCTGCACTGTTCACCATTGCATCAATGAAATCTCCATCATGCTTCTAACAAGCCACATCATTATCAGGCTACAGGAGTGTACTATTTGATCAGGAGCTACACTGGTCACAAATCCCATAAACCACATTCTCCTGTCACAGCCACCGGTTAAAGTAACGGACCAATACCTATAAATACATTAAATATACCTAAAAGCATCAATAAGTGAAATAAAATAGGCTAAACAAATTATTTACTCCCATATATCACACATGGAGTAAATACATTTTGTTTAGCTTATTTTTCTCTCACTTATTGATGCTCTTAGGTATATTTAATGTATTCATAGGCCATGGTCCGTTACTTCAACCTGAGGTCACAGCCACATATGTGTAAAAGCATAGTAAATATATTTCTGACCATTTCAATATCTAGTCCTTCGAGTGTTACATAATCAGAAATGTACAAATGTCATTCTGTCCACCACAAGAATGAGTCACCGATTCAAAAAATATTGACAAATCTTAAAACTGCACAAGTCAGATTTGTGTGAATAAGATTCATTCTCTCCAATTCCATCAACACAAGAAGTAACAGTCTTCACGACACATCCTTTCAACAGGTTGATTAGATGATTAGAGCAGAAATCAGAGTTAAGAACCACACAAACACTGCCGCTGGCATGGATGGTACTCCGGTTAAATGGTTAATTTTTTGTAACTGAACTTGTCTTTCTCAAGCTCTTCCTCGAGGGTTATATTTTCAGATGTCGCTGATCTTAAGATGATGACAGTCTGTCATGGCGACACTATATTTTGCTTCGTGTAGGTCAGGAACTGGATCAGTTCCCATTTCGCGAGTGTTTGGCAACTTGTTGCCCAGGTGGAGTTGTGTCTTCGGGCAGCGATTCTTCTGGTGGCATTTGTCCTTCAACAGCAGAATAGAGAAACAATTTCCGCCTTATCTGCTTCTTCTGAAACCGCCCATATACTATCTCAATAGCCCTGCTGGTGTCTGCCTCGACTGCAGGGTGAAGTTGAAGAGGCTCGACGAATAATCCAGATGGCTAAGATCTGTAGACGGCTTCCCTGAAACAAACAATCAAACACTATTATGTTCATGGTTAGCCTTTTATTGAATTTCTTACCAGTATTAACCATTACTCAGCAAATGACTCCGCAACTTTCCAACATGAAACAGTGCTTAGAGAACTACATCCCACCCGGGCATCAAACTCACAACACTTGGATAAATGTGGTAAGCGAGTAAGCCACATTGTTCATAGTTGTGAACAGTAACTCTTGAAATCTACAACCGTACTGTCCGTAGCAGAGTTACGTTTCCATTCATAGTCTTCCTCTGCAGAATAGTGAATAAGAGATCTGGTTCGCAAATTACATGTAGCAGCTAAAGTTGGGTCCTATCCACAGGTTGAAGTAACGGACCGAGGTATATATATGTGTGTGTTATAGAGGGAGTAACAAAACTTTTTTTAGCTTTTTTTTTTCGTTTATGGACGCTTTTAGGCGTATTTAATGTATTTATAGACCTCGGTCCATTACAATGTACTTCAACCTGTGGTCCCATCTAGTAGGCATAACAGTTTGCCTATAAGAATTAAATAAGTGTATAATTGTGTAACTACGGTACATGTATTCCGCCAGTTTTAAAATTACGAGTGCAGGCCCACTATACACATATAATCATTCAGTAATATTGATTTTACTGATAGTGACTCGCGGTGGTATCAGGCTATTTTGATATGCAAATGAGACATGACATTTTAATTATTTATACCCATTAAATGTGTCGCCCGAACAAATATTTTTATTGACACATTATAAAGTACGATCATAGTGCACATAACAAAACTAAGCAGACAGAATATAGTTTCCATTAACCTTTAATGGAAACACGGTTATCGCCCCTGATATCAGTGACGAAATTCACGTTTCATACAAAAATGAAAAAGTAGTCATGTATATTTTCACGTACATGTACACATGGGGGGAAAATCCCAAAATCAGAACTGAATATTTACAATAACAAAACTATATATTCAGCACTGAAATCAGAATAATCCTGGTCTGATGTCAGGTCCTCGCCACACCAGAATCACTTGGCCCCTCCCAAAAGCAGTAGGATAAGTAATAATCTTACTACTTTTATAATGGGCAATAACCCAATTCAACTCCAAGGTAACAAAAGAGCCAAAGATAAAAATGTACTGAAGGGTCAAACCAGGCAAATAGTGATCCTATATGGAGGAACCACTACCGTTAATTTAAGTCGTCTCGTTCTCCCGACCACCACCCACGTAAAGTTTTGTATTACTTTTATAATAGTTTTTTTTTCAGATGGAAAATATACAAATTAGGTCACAATTAACAACTAAAGTGTAAATTAGATCTGATTAGCTATTCTGTAGAGGAAGCCTACGTATATCATTTATTTGTTTGTTGGGGTCTAACGGCCAATCAACAGATGCGGTCATTTAAGGCCGGGTCAATGGGTTTAGTAATAAATCCCATTACCTGTACAAGTACATGTTCAAGTACATGTACAAATGGGGGGAAAATCCTAAAATCAGAAATTAATATTTACAATAAAAGAACTATATACTCAGCCCTGAAATCAGGATGATCCTGGTCTGATGCCAGGTCCTCGCCACACCAGAATCACATGGCCCCTCCCAAAAGCAGTAGGATCAGTAATAATCTTACTACTTCTATAATGGGCAATTACCCAATTCAACTCCCAGGTAACAGAAAGAGCGAAAGATGAAAACGTGCATGAGGGCCAAACCAGGCAAATCGTGATCCATACGTTATTACTTTTATAATAATTTTTTTTCAGATGGAAAATATACAAATTGTGTCACAATTAACAACTAAAGTGTAAATCAGATCTGATTAGCTATTATGTAGAGGAAGCCTACATGTATGAATGGAATAGTAACTCTGCTACAGACGGTACAGGAGTAGATTGCAAGAGTTATTGTTCGCAACTACAATAACATGGTTCAATAATAATGAGACATCAGTGATTCGATATTTTATGTACTATTGGTGTCGTTTTTATAGTTTCGATGTAGAACCAATAATTCATTAAACTGTGTTTTATTCCATTGGGGTGACAGTCCAGTTGTTACATTTATAACAGTATAGCCAATTGTTCTCGTCATTTTTTTAATTTTATTTCCACTTCAAGGGACCAGGGGTCTCAGAAATGTAATTTCCGTTATGTACATTTACATGACGTAAATATAGCTTTACATTTTACATTTATTTCTTTTCAACGGCATAAAACATACAACTGAAGGGGCATCTATTTAGAAAAGTGTCAAGAATATGGTAAGCTAATTGTATTAGTGCGAAACAGAGAAATTTAGTAGCAAGTCGTGGAATTTCTCATTTATGGCAACCCTAACAACATGTATTTAATATGAATCAGTGAAGTTAAGCAAAACAAATAGCTTGGCAACTAACAGAATGCCGTGTTTTACCACATGTACCAAACATCGTTATATACATGGTATTATACATAGTTTCTTTACTGAAAAAAAAAAAATTCCTTAAAAATTGTGTGATTTGTCAGTAAATTACACCGGGACACCAGATGTACATAAAATATAGAATCACTGACATACATATCTGTACATGTATCAAACCAATGAAAACTGACATTCTGATCTGCATATAAAAAATGTCATTTCGGCTAATTCTGCGCACCGGCTAATGCACAATTCACGTAATGTTTTGCCCAGCTTTAATCACGTCAGAATAAATTATGTTGATTTTGGAATAAATCAGCTGATTAACGGTATACTAAGTCACAATTTTATCATTCGATAGTTTGGTAAAAAGTTATTCAGAACATGGTCAAAATGATTAGTGGTCCTGCTTACTAAATTAATACATCAACAACAGATCTGTTAAAAAAATCTTCATAAACCAATAATACACATGCAAATATACCGACATTGGTTATTATTTTATTCCCGTATTATTCGCAAAACTCAAGGACAAAATGGACTGATATTTTGATCAAATAAATTTGGCTGGGTCTCCGCTAGGCGGATACAGATAATAGACACAGATGAAATAGTAAAAGCCATCTGTTTAGCCGTGATTATCTTGGCTAAGAACTGCCTTGAATGTTCAGGGAATTTAGACTGAATATGGACATTTTCACGAAAATTATTATTAGGTGTGCAGAATTAACAGACACGATTGTAATCCCAACAACATACAGTCTCCACCCCCGCCCATATTTCGTGAGGTCACCCCAATGAAGCAAAGAAGTCCCTCATCACCACCCCAGACCAAACATGGGTACCCTGTGTACACAAATAAATTTTAGGAAGCCCACCCACTGCAATACAAATACTTAATACAAATACTGCACTTCAATTTTTTTACTTGTTTGGTCACTGTTGTTAAAGTTTTCTAAATCGTGTAAACACGTGACTTTCTGAAAACACTTGTCTTAAGAAAACAACATGAATAATCAGACATGTAAAATATTGGTGTGTGCAAAGCCACATACACGGTGCGAAGCCGGGTACACTTACTTAATAGAAATACTGCACCAGCCTATATTCATGATATTTCGGGGAAAAGTCACCGCTGTGCAAATGCAGTGTACCTGGATTCGCACACCTCAATTTTTTACTTATTTCATCACTGTTGTTACAGTTTTTATAAACACATTTGACTCTCGTGGGGGGGGGGAATGAAAGTAGTGTCTTTTTTAAGTGGCTAAAAGCCTATATTATATAGACAATAGAATTATAGATAACAGATAACAGATAACAGCCTAAATAAATAATGAATTGACTTGTTGGACTGAAAACATATATTCAAAGTGAATCTACAAGTATCGAGGTGCCACAAACACACAGAGTCCGAGAGATGCACCATAAATTAGCTATTTAAACAACAATTGTGGAAACAACATTGGTCGCGAAAACCAATGACTCGGCACATGCACAGGCAATGTTGAATATCCCCCACCCACTTGAATTCATGTTAGATTGAATACAATGGAATTATTTTAGTAGCCCTGTGGTTAAAAGTGCTGTCGAAGTCAGCACGATTCAAATATTGGTCAACAGTAATAAAGAAATAATTCCTACCTGAAACGAATGTTTCGTGTCTGGCAGCTAGTAGACTTGAAATGTAGGTCAATTATTGATGCGTCTGGCTGTCGCCGTATTGTCCTCTCAACTTTAGCAAATTTGCAGAATGTACGTCTGTAGCATTCACAAATCGTCGAGTACACAATGAGTATCTGTATTTCCGTATTTAGAGCTTATCAACAATGAAGACAGCAATAATGACACGATGGCTTCAACCAGTACGTGTAATGGCAATATGACCAATCATTGTATTATTACGCGTTTGGCAGGACACGAAATATAGTATGACGTCACAATGAAAATAAAATCGCATTTAACAACAAATAGCTGACTTTTTAAACGTAAATTTGTTATTGGTTGGTATATTACATTAAAAAAAAGTGTCCTGTGTCCAATAAATTGGACACATGACACTATGCGTTTAGTAAAAAGGTTCAAATATTGACTCCATATGTGCCGGACGTTCTAAATGAGGCTCCATACGGGATAATCTATTTAAACTAAATTTCATTGGGAAGCTATTTTTTTGCAAATTACATGCGTATTATTATTTTAATATAACCTATCAATGTTTACAGGTGTTAGCATGTTTCAATATTGAACTAACATATAGCTTGTTGGTATTGGCACACTTTCATTTTACGAAGTTTCCCGCAGCGAACCCCATTCGGCCCATCGACCGATTGTAATTATAGAACGCCTGTAACTATTCACGAGAATATAGGCGTTCTATGAAAATGTTTCCCTTTTTGCTAGGGAAATAATGAACCAGTGTTAACCCTTATCATGCTGAATTAGATCTTGTAGCCTGATGCTGATTATTATTATTTTATTTTAATCACCATTTATCTCAGTATAAAGCTTTGTCTGGCGGCACATTGGAGCCATTTCCCAATGGAGACGGTTCTAATGTGTTGCTGAACCACATGTTATTTAGAAAGACGAACTATACGATACGATAATAGCAGACGACACTGTTCGTTCCCCACATTCCACGGGTTACAATCACACACAATGCACAATATCCAATACTACTAGAATTTACACATCCGAGATAAATGTTGAACCAGTTTTAACCCTTGTAGTGCTGAACTAGATATTGTCGTCTGCTGATTGTTATTTTCCTTTTGATCGCCACTTTTCTCAGTAAGAAGCTTGGTCTGTCCCGAGGTGAATTGATAGAACCATATTTTATATTATTACCGTCGTATGAAATACAAACTATATAACAATAGCAGACAGCAATTAGTCGTTCCCCACATTCCACGCGTTATAATCACATATTATCCAATACTCTATACCACGTTCAGAATTTGCGCATCCCGAAATTACGCACAAACACATGTAATATCCATTGACAAATTCACCCGACACGTGATGTCACCAATTGACCAACCAGAACTCAGGAGATTTTTTTCATTGACGCTTGTCATCTAAATATTCCCATGCCCACAACATGACTAGATCAAGCATGTCGTGCACGGGTAGCACAGATATAATATTTCTCTGCAATCCCCTCGGGAACAACCTTATACAAACACACTTATATACTCATTTATATTTAGCACTTACATGTAATCAAGCAAAATACATCATTGTATAGTATTTTAGACAAGCATGCGACGCGACATTTGAGAAACAACACGCATTTCTTACTATAAACACATACAATCCAACCTGTCCTTATTGCACGGATACGGCGAAATCCTTTGATCTCCACAGTGTGCTAACTGCCGGATATCACTGTCTGGACCTGTCTGGCCCACTTCCCCCGTGTGTTAATTCACGGAGATACACTGTCTAGCGTGTGTTATATGCTCGAGATTAACGCCTATTCTACATGTCAGGATAACACCTGCGCATGCGCAAATATCAGCAATCAATTCAGTAGAGCAATATCGGTGCGTCACCTTTAACCAGTCATGCTCTGATAACATGACCCATTCATGATTGACAGGCTACAAGTGACAATCGGATCGATACCCCGAATATGAAGTTTCAAGATTGTGAACCAGATAACAGACGCCTGCTATATTGTTGTCACTTTTAACTGGTCACGTGACCGCAGGGTATTGAGGACATGTCTGCGGAAATGTAAACAAAAGTGGGGTACCCAAGAGGAATGGCTGGAATTAAATTGTGTAATTATAGTATTTGTATTAAACTTACAATAAATTCGACAAAATACATAATTTTATCTCAGGCTTTAGACGTATAAATTAGTTAGATAATGTTGTCTCGTTGAATATGGTTAGTTAGCAGCGCGTGGGGGAATTTAAGGCGGCCTAAATACGTCTCGCCTAGCGGCTCGACCATTTCGGCCCCCCTAAATTTCCACCATGCGCTGTTAACTAACCATATTCGACTCGAACACATTATCTAACTTATACTAAATAACTACATAATTAAATTAATTCCTACCATATTACCATTGCGACAAAAATACGTGTCACTCTAGCGTCGGTCAACACTTGAGTGACATTATTCCGCAAGTGGTCACACCTAGTGACGACGCTTGGCGCGAAAATGCGCACAGACTGAACACGCGGGTTATTATCAATCAATATTCTTACTATTGTATACGTTTGTCCCGCCAACCCCCAGAGCAAAATAATTTGTTTCTAATTCACTACGTTCAAACGACATAAATTGTATATAGGTCATCGACGGTGGAGTGACACCTGGGAATATTTACAACACTTATTTACACATGTAGTGAGTCATTACTAGTGACCAAGGTCTACACTAGTTTGTATATATGCACAATACCATAACCATTCTGTGATTTCACTGCTGGTCTGCTGTGCGGCGTAGGCTCGGACCAGACAGCGAGGACTATGAGCAGGTCCAAGCCTATGCTGGCCGTAAATATAACTAGGTCCCATTTCCCCCAGCCGATGACGAATACATGTACGAATGGCTGAGTGGTTCATGTGCACGCACCTGTCTAGACAGGTGTTCCCATTGGTTTTTGTCGAGCCCGCTTGTGGAAAGCGAGACATAGTGATCACAATGACATCCGGGTGTCCGTTAATGTTTTTAAATACCTTATATCTCTGCAGTCCTAAGTCACATTGACTTGAAACTTCATATGATTATTAGTCATGATCCATATATTCATGCTGTATCCCACGCATGCGGCCCCTGTGCCCAAGGTCAAGGTCAAATGACTTAGAAGTTTCCGTTCCGAAATCTGCGTTAAAGTTTTTAAATCCCTTATATCTTTGCAGTCCTAAGTCACATTGACTTGAAACTTCACATACTTATTAGTCATCATCTATATATTCATGCTGTATCCAACTCATGCGGCCCCTGTGCCCAAGGTCAAGGTCAAATGACTTAGAAGTTTGCGTTCCGAAATCTGCGTTAAAGTTTTTAAATCCCTTATATCTCTGCAGTCCTAAGTCAAATTGACTTGAAACTTCATATACCTATTAGTCATCATCCATATATTCATGCTGTATCCCACTCATGCGGCCCCTGTGCCCAAGGTCAAGGTCAAATGACTTGGAAGCTTGCGTTCCGAAATCTGCGTTAAAGTTTTTAAATCCCTTATATCTCTGCAGTCCTATGTCACATTGACTTGAAACTTCATATACTTATTAGTCATCATCCATGTATTCATGCTGTATCCCACTAATGCGGCCCCTGTGCCGAAGGTCAAGGTCAAATGACTTAGAAGTTTGCGTTCCGAAATCTGCGTTAAAGTTTTTAAATACCTTATTATCTCTGCAGTCGTAAGTCACATTGACTTGCAACTTCATATGCTTATTAGTCATCATCCATATATTCATTCTGTGTCCCACTCATGCGGCCCCTGTGCCCCTATGTCAAGGTCAAATGACTTAGAAGTTTGCGTCACATACCTACTATCTCTGTAACTGTAAGTCAGATTTGCTTGAAACTTTGTATGCTTATTGGGCATCAAACTTCAAATAAATACACTCTCAGACCATCAAATGCCTCGGCGGGCTCGACATGCGGGCCGGGGCCATCCTCGTCTACGATTTTGACGTCTATTTCAATAACATGTATACACGATTATACATACATGTCGATCGCTCAATATGACCCATACTTTATATTTGGTATCTAGTTCATGTTTTTTTAACCCGAACAGCATGTAAACTTGAAACAGTTTACATCCGATTTTATAGTAATATGTTTGAGTGTATGTACGGTATGCCATGTCAAAATGACTATTTAAATTTACAGATAATGACAGTTACTTATTTGCTAATATGCACACTATTTCTATATATTTAAGAAGACAACAACCAAACACAAACATCATCGAAATTAAACCATCAAAATTGTCTCTTTGAGAGCGGCGTATACTCTGACCCGACTGCATAGATGTACAGAGCCGTCACCGTTCATAGAGTCCGCTTTCCGCGGCGCTTAGCACACACCCAAACATTAATTCTCACATATGTATACATGTTTGTTTGCTGTCCCCATGCCTCCCCCCGTCAAAGTTATATCTGACATAAATACCAAGGTGCATGATCACGGGATTACAACAACAAACAACAACAACGTCGCCCACTCCAAAGTAAGTACATGTATTTTATATTTTCCTTAATATGCAACGAATTTTGATAAAATATGGCGCAGCAAACGCGGTCGTTAGTTCTATATGAATAATGCATTTCGGGAAAAATAAATGATTACTCCCTCACAGTATACTTATCTAGATAAATATGCATAGCAATTTTGGTGAAATATATGGAAGCGTCCTGGTGCCAATTCTAAAATGTATCTCCTCAGATAGTACCTCCTAATTATGACTTATTATCTCCTATTTAGGACTTACTAACTCCTAATTAGGACCTACTATCTGTGTCAATGCTAAACAATGTTTTATCTCCTAATTAGAAGATAATAACTCCTAGTTAGGAGATGTCATAATTAGGATATAGTAAGTCCTAATTAGGAGTTGTTATCTCCTAATTAGGACTTAATATCTCCTAATTAGGAGATAGGACTTAGTATCTCATAAATAGGAGATAAATATAGTTTAGCATTGGCACCAGGACGCTTCCATAGAAATTGGCTACTGTGACCCAGTGCCTTTACCATGTTTGTCTGTACATGTATACTATTCCAGGTCTCGGGGACCACACGCGGTGTTTCTACTGCGGGCTTGGACTACGGAATTGGGAAAAGGGGGACTGTCCTTGGGCAGAACATAATCAATGGTCCCCAACCTGTCGATACCTTCTAAAAAACAGCTCAGCGAAACAGCGACAGCAAAGTGGACGCATGAACAACACAGATGTATGCTATGTTCATTATACATTGGTCTCTCATGAACAACGTTTGATCTTTAGACGTTGGCGGGTTGTGTGTGTATGTGTGTGTACACTGATCAGTCTTGTACGGAGTCCCACAGGGGAGATGGATTTTTTTTATTAATTCGTTCCCACGAAATAACAATTCGTTCCCTCGAGTTAACAATTCATTCCCACGATATCACAATTCGTTCCCATCAATTCGTTCCCACGAATTAACAATTCGTTCCAACGAATTAACAATTCATTCCTACGAATTAACAATTCGTTCGAACGAAATAACAATTCATTCCCTGGAATTAACAATTCGTTCCCACGAAATAACAATTAATTCCCTCAATTTAACAATTCGTTCCCTCGATTGAATTGTTAATTCGAGGGAACGAAATGTTGTTTCGAGGGAAAGAATTGTTAAATTGAGGGAACGAATTGTTAAATTGAGGGAACGAATTGTTATTTCGTGCGAACGAATTGTTATTTCGTGCGAACGAATTAATAAAAAAGAATTATACGTCTCCTGCCGGGCTCCGTAGACATGCGACACATGAGACATGTTAAATTTACAGCCGTCGCGCCATGAAGATAATGTCAAATCACGCCGTGATCAGTGTGCGTCCATATATGCAAATATGCACAATTAGAAACAAAATTGCTACCCCGCTCCGGTAGCAATTTAAGCACATCTCTTTAATGTAACGCATGGAAGAGTGATTTTTTGCAATCGGTTATCCGGCGTATTTGATATGTTAGCGATATAAAACTGTCAAAGATGTATCATTAAATTATCATTAAAGAACATACACATGCAGAAATTGGTTATGTTACCGTGTCAAAGTGTTTATCTGACATTTACATGTACATCTTGCAAATTTGAAAGCTTCATTTCGGTATGTTGAATGTTGAACAGCAACTAGAGAAAAGATGGCTTCCATGGGAAAATTATTTCTCGGTTATATTATTGTTAGGAATTTACTAGTTCTCCATTAAAGATTGTTTGCTTAAAGGTATAAAATATACAGTTTACTAACTTTTGACCTACATGCAACATGTTTGGGTACGCACTTAATTCGGTTGCTCACAGTTTTTGAATGGGTCAAATTGTAGCCGTAGATAACATATAGGAGGGCGAATTATTGTAGCTTATGCACAATATGATCATGGTCTGCACTGTCGGTCATAAAATCGGCTAAATATTGCATCGAACGAACACTATACTAGTGTATAGGATGTACGTGTGTTTGGACTGATCTGAATACACACTTACCATTTCGTAATTATAGAATATAGTATTGCCATCAAATGGGTAGAGAGGATTAGTCCTTAAAATTGACAACATTTGATGGAACCCATTTTCCGCTTCTGTAATTGATTGTGATGTTCAGTTTGTGTTGAGCCCGCTTGCGGAAAGCGAGACATAGTGATCACAATGACGTCCGGGTGTCCTTCCGTCCGTCCGTCCGTCCGAAATCTGCGTTAGCGTTTTTAAAAATACCATCAAATGCCTCGGCGGGCTCGACATGCAGGCCACGGCCATCTGATATTCTTTACGCAACAACACGAGACCAAACATAGTATTATAAACTCATTTAATGAAATGTGTATTAGCAAAGTTGTAGGTCACCTCTCCACGAATCAGAAAGTAAAGAAATAACGGTTCAAATACTACTCCATCATAACTATTTATAATACAATGAAATGTAAGTTATGTACTCAGAACAAGGCCAAAATATGTTTTAGAGGTCAATAAAACAAGTGCACTGATGTGATATAATTCCGCGTGTACTCTGAAAAAATGTGTCAACTTCTAACGCCATTTACGGAAATTATTGTAAACTTTGTAAACCTAGTTTTTGAAATTACGCAGATGGTACAACATCACATGGCGTGTATCAATTATGCGGACTTCCTGTAAAGTGCACGGGCTATTTATTAGTTTAAACATATTTGATTGCTCTTTTTTTTTCTTTTTCTTTTTTACAATTTACAATAATTGTACAATAAACAAATTTCTGGTAAAGAGAGCAAACGGGTTGGGCTACAAGTTTTTACAACGTTAGCTACAGCCCTTCCCAAATGCTTATTACAAGTATTAAACATGTGGTATAATGGCGGTGAAATATACGGTATAATGTAATGATATATAGAGCAAGAAACATGTACGAAAAATAAACGAAAAAAAAAATAAAAACTAGCATGCATATATATTCGTGTTGCACTCTCCAGTGAATTCAGACCGCTTGACATCCAAAAATCGGGCCACTATGTAAGTTGATTATTTTCCCTATAAAACAGGGCTATTTATTAAGAAAAGGGTTGGCCAACATAGGTGCATTGAACCACCAGAAACCTGAACTAAAGTTTGTCTTATGCTACAATGTATTTCTATTTATAATCAAATGTTCTCAGCTAAAAATACGTTTCCACGACATTTTAGTGGCCAAAAAAAAGGACAATTGGGGAAAAAATCAACAGAAGATCGCGTGTAAATTTAACTTGTGTATGATATAGCGAGACATTTTTCTTGGAAATTTAACAAGTAGGTAAGCGTATATAAATAACCAAATGCCGACATAGTTCGTGTTGCTTTATCAGTGAATAGAATCAACAGTTTTGTTACAACCGTTGTTTCATACCGTTGACCAATGACTGTAACGTAAGCGGGAAGTGAAACTACGTGTATATATTTATAGTAATTTCCAATAACCTCCGAAGGAAGCGCATTTAATACACATTGTTTTAAATATATATAAGTTGATGTAATGTTTAATTTTTCTATTCATTTTGTTTCTTAACTGACATCATCCCTATAAAACTATATATATATTTATATTATAACGAGTGACTTTAAAACAATGTATATATTTATAGTTTCGATGTTGAACAATTGGACAATGCTTCTCACTTAATTGAAGTATGGTTCTATATATTTATAAAAAGAAACAAGTCGGGATGATGTCAGTTAAGAAACAAAGTGAATATAAAAACTAAACATTACATCAACTTAAACATACCGACGCCAAAAATTACAACCGCAACACTGACACGGTCACGAGGTTTTGACGACGAGTCCGTGGGAGACGTAGAAATATCAGTTGTTGAATATGTGGCTGAGACTGGAGAAATGAGGCTTATGTTTGTGACCATTGTAGTTCCTGATCAAATAACACAATCCTGTAGGCTGATAACGATCTATATTGCTTGTTAGAGACATGACGGGTGCTTCATTAATGAAATGGCGAACGGTGCAGATGCGGAATACTTTGCAATGTTTATGAAATCGGCTACTGGTGTCGTACTGTTTCTGAACGTGTTTTGCATATGTGTGCATTCGATTTTTATGTTACAGTCAAAAACAAAGAGCAATAGTGATGTCAACGTGACCGCAGCACTAACGCCAGGGGCTTCTGGAATAGACCGAGAGATGGATGGGTTGTCGGACACCATGAGCCAACTTGTAGAAATGGGCTTTGAAAAGGAGATCACAGAGACGGCTATTTGCACGGTTAAAAGGCAAAAAGGTACACGAGAGAACATCAGTATTATTAACCTGATGTTCTGTCTGCAAAGCAGGGAATTTACAAAAAAAAATCGCCCTGCGTTAGAAATGTAGACAGAAACGTCGGGTTTTACAGTATTATGTGTTCAATTTGATCGTATCACCTATATTTTTATTTTATTTCTTCGTTTATGTAACGAGGGTGACCCAGTTCGCCAAGGCCAGTCTACCGTGTGGCCCTCACTACATAATTACCTTAAAACATGTGCACATACAATATACAAATTATTGTAAAATACTAGAATATGACGTAACTAATAACTACCGAGTATCTAACATTAACAACTTGGGGTGTAAAACTATGATCGACGCGCATTGGATATAATTATTGAATCTTTAATTGACATTTTAAATTAATTGAGGTTTTTACTATTCATGTTACAGGACCAAACGCACACTGTAGACGATTTCATCAACATTCAACTGATACGGTTTAAAGCAATGTAATAAGTGCAACGTGACTAGCTCATTATTTGATTTACGAGAAAACTATTCGACGGTTCTTTCACGCACTCCGCTCCACAAGTATACTAGCTCATTATTTGATTTACGAGAAAACTATTCGACGGTTCTTTCACGCACTCCGCTCCACAAGTATACTTGTGGAGCGGAGTGCGCGAAAGAACCGTCGAATAGTTTTCTCGTAAATCAAATAATGAGTATACTTGTGGAGCGGAGTGCGCGAAAGAACCGTCGAATAGTTTTCTCGTAAATCAAATAATGAGCTAGTCACGTTGCACTTATTACATTATCAGTTATGATCATGTCATTGGGATTTGCTATTTACTACGTGAGAATATGATCACTGGGAACCCAGGCATGAGTTGTTATTTTATAGGGAAAACCAGGGGTGAACTATACAGTATATATTGACAATTCACCATGTATTCATCCTGACATGCCCTGTCTCGTTCTCCATATTCCTGGAGACTGAGACACACAGGGATGTGCGGGTCTTTTTTGCAATCGAATATACTTGCAACCCGTTTTCTATATGCTTGTATATTTAATTGTAAAATGTTTGACGTAGCATTAAATTTTACCAAATCTAACTCCTATAAACTCGTAGATGAGTTTCTAAGAATTGGAATTATTGTCAAACTATGTTTAAACAAATTGTTCTGATTCGGATCCAAGCTTACTGACCACGTTCCTTTACATATAATAATTGATGAATTCTCCCAGTCAATACTCGCTACTGATAAATACCATCAAGCCGAATCATTGCAAAATATATAGATGTTGACTATTTAACTAAATTTGCCTGCAAACAAGTTCGCTGATAAATTAGACCGAGTACAGTACTTCCACATAACTCTCGCCATGCTGTTGTTGTTGTTCATAATAAATTATGCTTGTACATGTATGCACTCATATACCACTAAGTGGTCTGAGATCATTGCCAAATAAAGGATATGTTCTGTTCTGTTCTGTTCTGATAGTACGCGGCGAACGAGTGTATCTAAATATAGATTGTATCGCGCGGTTAAATACGGTTTATTATAAGATATCGGTCTAAGGGTTAATACGTGATAATATGCTTACTGGGAACCCAGGCATGAGTGCAACCCTGGTTTTCCCGATACAATATCGGGAAAACCAGTGTTGCACTATAGTACATAGTATATATACACACTGATCCACGGTGAAATTTACCAGTGTATCTAAATATAGATTGTATCGCGCGGTTAAATACGGTGGCACAGAGGGGACATGGACATATTTTACTAGGTTTTGCATGCACACGCAGTAGGCCCTGCGTGCGTTTATAACACTGTGGGCTATCCTACCTTTACAGGTTTGGTTCAATATGTTCAGAATCCTCACGTGAGGCAAACTGTAGCCGATTTCATCAACATTGCAAAGTATACTTATCTTGCAAATTTTTCCCGAAATGCATTATTTCATATAGAACTAACTGCTGCATATATTTGATGATTAAAAGTATGCAGAATTATTATACTGAATTTATTACATTATCACAGCCAAAATGGCTGTGATAATGTAATAAATTCAGTCTAATAAAAATTAATAAATTGATCCTTAAACTGAAAATTTATCCCTCAAAGTATTCTTTGCTAGATAAGTCTACTTTGCCATGTTGGTGAAATAGGCTACTGGTGGAGTAGTAGTATTTATTATCATACCAACAAAACATACATAAATATTCATTTGTTACGAAAAAAACGGTGCTCATCCATGTATTCATATATGTCCCGTGTCAGAGAACTGTTGTAGCATGGCATCGCAGTTACTACCGATCCTGTGAAATGTGTGATTTGGGGCGCAGCAGTTTTGTGACACCATGTGTTGACTATGTTAATTCTATTACACGAGTATATATACTATGTACGTATATCAGTATGCGTGTTTTACAGACTGTGTATATACAGTATATGCATAGCGTGTTTTCATGAATCTGTATATACTCAGATATATATGCATGCAGCTCTGTGCTGTGTGACACAATTTCATTTTCTTAGTGTTTTACGAATTGGGTTAGGGTCCTGCATTTTATTATTGTATGTAGTTTATGTTGTACAGTTGATGAGACGTATATAAACCACCCTATACAACCTATATATCGACCTATATATTGGCTTATTATTTAAACACAGCTCTTGCTGACATGACATAATTGTATAAACAGTACAGTAATGGCACACAATGTACGATAAGCCTCAGGAATAGCCACCAATGAGATCCACCTGCAAAACCCCGTGGTCTTCACGTGATCAATTGCGCAGTTGGCACTATTTCAAATCCTTGATATCCAAGGTGCATGATCACGTGGTTATAACAACAACAACAGTGGCTGAAAGTGTTGAAATCTTGAAAATATTGCTTGATATTTTCCTTAATATGAAACGGATTTTGATGAAATATGGCACAGCAAACGCGTCTTCATGAGCTGCATTTGGTGGTCCAGGGAGTTTGGCACAGACTTATGTCGTTTTTACGAAGAATCGATATCCGTGTCAGAGACACGGAAATCGATTCTTCGCAAAAACGACAGAAGTTTGGGCGAAAATACAGATACCGCAAAATGCAGCTTAACAAGACGCGTTTGATGCGCCATATTTCATCAAGATCCGTTACGTAATAATGACACTATAAAATAATACGTTCTTTGAATCAGTTGGATTCTGGAAATGTCAGTACTTGTTGTTGTTGTTAGTACCACGTGAGCATACACCTTGATATCTGTAGGAGAGGCATAACCCCGTGTATATAACGCATGAATATTGGAGGTACCGACGAACAACGCGAATCAGACAACTAATAGTAACATTTATTATATACCTACCCATGAAATACATAGTTATACGATGTAAATAAAAGTCATAATTATGGTCTCATCGATGAAATAAACATCTTCCGGTGAAAATACGACTACTTCAGCTATCTACATTCATAACGCGCATCTGCAGTGCCAGACTACTTTCTTTACCAAATACACATTCATTACCGTATACAGTCTAAAAAAACTGCTAATTTCCATGGAGCAGGTATATAATAAATACAATATTCATATTTTGCAACGAATATGACATATATGTTCATCGAGTTGTGTGAAATGTCCATATTTCACGAGTGCCTAACTGAGTGGTATAAACTGTCCATATTTCACGAGTTTATGGACATTTCACACCACTCGATGAACATATACATGTATGTCATATTCGTTGCAAAAATATGAATATCCTCTATGTAACTCAGTTAAGCTAACTTAAATAAATATAAATATAATAAATATCGTAGATTTCAGGAGTTGTTTCCAGCCTGAAATGACCTTACCTGTTGATAGGCCGTTAAACGCCAACAACTTAATTCCTCCACAAGAACAATACTACACGCTTGCGAAAGGTTTTGCGTGCGCACACGATAGCTTCGCCAATGTTTTATCTATGTATGACCAGTCTGTATGACTGGTTACCAGTATGGTAACACACCAGTATTTCATATCACAATCGGGTGTACAATATAGTCTTGCATGTCACCAGTATGTATATACAGCAGTTGGACATGTCATAGAGAAAAATATCATGTCATATAGAGCGTGAATATATTTATAGGCAAACATATTTCAACAAATGATGTACTAGAAGAACTGTTCAAGATGGACGACGCAAAATTGCCTGCTTCCCATGAGAGAAAACCATCAACCTCTTCTGGCTCTGTTAACGCAAACTTTGATTCAATAAATCGCATCTTCACGTCAGAGAATAATAACAGTTTTACATCTACGAACGACAACTCTTACACGCCTGGTAAGTATCTGTCTATTGAGCCCATAGTTTCTGTATATGTCGCAACATGAATTTTCTGGCTGAATTGCAGAGTGCAGGGGCAGGTCTGGAGGGGGGTTGGGTTCCGGGGGTTACATAGATCACTGTTTACCACCAGTTGGTGTCTGAATTTAAATGCCGTAAAACACAGGAAAGTGCATTTCGAAGAGCTCGAAAATAGGAAAACCCCCTAGTTGCGAACGGTAACTCTTGTAGATTGCAAGAGTTACCTTCGCAACTAGACAACCCAGCCACCCCCCGTTCCCTCCCCAAATGCTGGATCCGCCCCTGGGTTGATATACTTGATAATACTTTAGCTGCACAGAGGCGAAAGGATGACTGAAAAATACTGTTTGGACACCATTTATGTTAATTCAATTTTTATTATTTTCCAAAAATAGTGGGACTTTAGCAAATCACTTTATTCCAACATGACGATGTAATCGAGTTGAACCCACAGGTTCTTGAAGAATGGTTCATTTGTCGGTGATTTATGGGTTATTTCGGTATATCTGTTTCTTTGGGTGCATTGTTACCAACATATTATGTACGTCACCTCCCGCGAATTACACGTATAGCTAGAAGTATTTTGACAGTATAAAATGCATTCGAAAGTTCGGAACGGTTAATGTGTAGATAATTGACGATTTCTATCTTGTGTAATGATTGAGCATTAGTAGTTTCACAAAACTATATAAATTATCCAAATCCAACGAGATCCACCCAAGTCTACCGAGAATCCATAAAAAATATGACACCAACATACTGACCATCTGTTCAAACACCTGTGGTTTAACCTTCTATGTTGACGAGCTTGACCTTGGCCGGTGACCGTTCCAAGGCAGTATCCCAGTTTGGAAAGTGGTGCAGGAGCTTCAATTTCCTCGATAATAGTGATTTTAAAGCTATACTTTCCCTAATATATACAGAAACAAATTATATTGTAACTATTTCCCTCAGACAATAACGTAAGTTAAAGATTGGGGCCCTCAAGTTATGTAAAAATATACTGTTACGGATATAAACTGTGTACCTAATTAATTAACCTTTCCACACGTTTTTAACATCAAAAGTGTTCGTTTTCACACAGTAGCAACTAATATTTCAACACGGTGTTTGTAGTGGTGATCACCAGTTTATGTGCATGTGTAGACAGTGAGATTAGTTTTAATTATTTAAATCAAGAATGTCACTATGTGTATCAACTTAAACACGATTGCTGTTGATATCTTATAAAGTATAGTTATTGTACACCAGAAATTGCATTGGACAAATAAAATATCGACTTCCTTTGAATAAATATCGAATTTTGTTAATATTTTGAGAAAACGCGGTTATCTCCCCTGATCTAAAGGTTATTGATATCCGTCATACAAATAATACAAATAGTACCAATATGTGTACCCGGCAATAAATATTAAACGCTCTCTGATAGAGAATAGTAGGTTAGTGCCGTGAATGGGGAAAAATATCCGGCAAGGCTCAAGAATTTCTTTATTTCTCATCAGAAAGTATATGTTGTGACCACATGTATCATCGTCGAGACGGTTCAAATGAGTGGTCACAACAATATACTTTGGTTCAGAAATAAGGAAAAATGGATAGAGAATATGTAGGTTAGTGCCGTGAATGGGAAACAATATCTGGCAAGGCTTAGGAAACGGGATGGGCGAGGCTCTGCACATCCCGTTTCCATGCCGCGCCAGATATTGTTCCCATTCACGGCACTAACCTACTATTCTATTTATCCCGTCAACACATACAAATGGCTTTAAAATGCATAATTAATAACACCAGCCACCGCACATATTCATACGCAGTTACTAGGTCGTATTGACAGGATATCAAAAATGTTTCACGGCACCGTGTTTCACGGCACATTCTCACTGTGTTGACGGGATAATATATATTAATGACATCTCTAAATGCTGAACTCAAAACATATACCCACCCCTACAATACACCCTGATCTGCGGGACTCCATCTTTAAAATGAAAGTAAAAATACATACCTGGTCAAGTACATACCCTTTGCGCCCAACCGCCCTGACAATACCATTGCACACTATCTGCAATTATATAACTGTAGTTATTTTTATTTCGCAGGTTCAAATACATTGATGGAAGAAAACCGAATTCTACGGGAGCAGATGTCATGCAAAATTTGTATGGATGCTGATGCATGCGTGGTATCGTTGCCATGCGGTCACATGGTTTCGTGTGAAAAATGTGCTAAATCTCTGAACAAGTGTGTTATTTGTAGACGACGTATTGAAAAAAATATCAAAGCGTTTATTTCATAAAATGCACCTATCAATGTATTCCCCAGCCAGGTAATTAGGGCACACTCGACATCAGAAACAGAGGGATGGGGTATTACAGTGGAACATCTCCAAACCAGACCTCCCAGGGTGTCCGGTTTGGAGATTGTGTCCAGTTCATGGCACATTCTGGTGTTTTGCAATCTGAAAAGTCACTGTAATCAGAGATACATAACAGCAAAACACATCTAAGGTAAACATTCATATATTCCCGAGTGTCCGGTTTAGAAGAGTTCCTGCAGATGTCTAAAATAAGGCCATATCAAGTTCTTCCCCTGTTAATCGTCCGCGTGCGGGTAGGTTTTTGAGAGTGGTTCTATGAAAAAACAAACAAACTGTGTATGCTATTGTCCACTATTTATTGGTGAAGTAATATGAAAATTGATTTGGGACTTGTCTAAGTTTTAAATCCGTTCATGAATTTACTCTTATTAAGTTTAATATTATGTTTTCTTATTATTTAGCGGCAATTTAAATTTATTTTAAAAACTCCATCAACCCTTTGCACACTGCAAAGGGTTGAGGAAGTTTTTAACATAAATTTACATTCGTTTTTTCTTCAAAGCCTTGTTTGTTTTTACTGGATACGTAAGTAGGTTTTGGCTATCCAGGTCATTTTGTTGTCCTCCGCAGACACTTCTTGTCCGGAGCATAACTCGACCACCATTTGGAATATTTTCATGAAACTTCACCGAAGGTGTGTAGCGCACAAGAATGACAACTCTTGCATAGCTATTTATTTAGTTATCTCCCTTTTTCTGTTTTGCAAACTGATTTCGTGTCCGGAGCATAATTCGAACACCCTTGGGAATATTTTCATGAAACTTCACACATGCATAGACCACGACCCAAAAGGTGTGTCACGCAAGAATGTCAACTCTTGCATCACTATTTTTTTAGTTATCTCCCTTTGTTTTTCCGCGCACTGATTTTGTCTCCGTAGCATACATGTTACTCGAACACTCTTTTTTCAAACTACTTGTGCATCTGGGGAGGGTTAACCAGGGATTTAGGCTGGATTTTGTTTAATTATGTCTCTATAATGAATGGAAGTACATATATATATAGGGAGGTATATACCACGGGACACATTGACGTCATTGTGTCCATGTTGCGGATACAGACGCTTAGTTGGATCCATGTGTACACCAGGCTCCATGCTAGACGCACCGTCACAACCGATCTGCCGTGCTGCGGAGTGGCTGTCCATGGCAGGGAGGTATATACCAGCGGGTGAAGGGATGGAGAAGTTATATCAGATGATTAATGAAATAGCTATTCGTATAATCTAATTATAATTGTATATAGAGAATACCAGGCTAGTTTATCAGGCAAGGCTAGGAAACGCGTAGGAATTCCGAGGCTTGCGAGGAATTCCTACCGTTTCCGAGCCGAGCCTGATAAACTTGATATCAAAATACACTATTTATCAGGTAACGTTTTATGCTCGAAAATGACATTAGATGACGTCGTATTATATGGACAGAACGCTGACTTGTTTACGTTGCGTCATTACACTGACGTCATTCGATAACGTCACGTGACGTCATCCGACCAATGGAACGCCAGTTTTCACTTTGTTGTAACCCGGATGTTGATATCAGGTCAATGCCTGATACAACAATATGTTATCAGTCAGTACGTATTCGGTCAATACAGTGCAGGTTACCTGATAAATGTTAGTACCATGCATTTGAACCGTATTATGCCGGGTGGATACAAAAAAATGACTCAAACTTTCAATTTTCACATCTCAGCAATTATGCGTGACAATTGTCTGTGCCACATGTTGCTGCCGACGAACTTTTGAATATTATGCACATTAAATCTAACACATATTTAAATGTAAATACTTTTTTCATCAATGACAAAAGTCACCAACTCAGTACCTTTGTTAATAATCATGTAGTGATAAAAACAAAAATCATGATCCAAAACATAAAAGTCCGGAAATAATTGAATGAGTGTTTATCAAAACGTGTCTGACCACTTATATAGATTCATCCCGTCAACACAGTGCGTATGTGCCGTGAAACACGGTGCCGTGAAACATTTTTGATATCCTGTCAATACGACCTAATCACTGCGTATGAATATGTGCGGTGGCTGGGGCTATTTTTTTTGCATTTTGAAGCCATTTGTAGGTGTTGACGGGATAAATAGAATAGTGAGTTAGTGCCGTGAATTGGAAACATATCTGGTGCCAGATATATTTTCCCATTCACGGCACTAACCTACTATTCTTTATAACTGCCAGTTGCAATTTGAAAAAGTTGCATTTTTGGAGCCTGAAATCATTTGTATTCATACATGCCGAATTGTATGTTTTTCTGTCAGACGTTTGTGAGAAATATTGTTTAGAATATCATAGACACCATTAAATAAATAAATAAATAAATAAACATATCAAATGTTTTACGTACCACAGTAAACGCAACAGCCAATATTTGTATTCCTTATATATAAGATTTACAGTCATGAGCATCTTCAGCTGATTTCAGGTGACTGTCATAATTTGTGTTTTCAAAATGTTTCATAATCAATGTGGTAATCTCAAATTTAAATTGATAGTGTTACAAGTGGAGTGATCGGGTTTCAGTGGATGTTCAGATTTTTCAGCGACAGCCATTCCCATACTTGGATTTACTTCCCTTGATAATTGGATGACGTCATTGTCGCAATTGTCCGAAGCAAACCGAATCCCCGTAAGTTGCGAACAGTCTGGCTACGGACACATGTGGAAGACTCGGACCTAGGACCTGATAAATGGCTCATTTGTAAACCGTTACCCTACCCACCAATTTCCGTACAATAGGCACTATAGCGAAAACGCTATAGTATCTATTATACGGAAATTGGTGGGTGGGGTAACGGTTTACAAATGAGCCATTTAACAGGTCCTAGGTCCGAGTCTTCCACCTGTGGCTACGGACGGTATGGGAGTAGACTGCAGTGCAGTAACTCTTGCAATCTACTCGCATACAGTCCGTACATATTCGCAACTAAACCCCCGTGTGTCCCACATAGTTCCCAGGGTGGGAAATACAGTGATAGGTGCATTACACAGCAGTAAATATATCCATGATAATTGTCGAACACGACTACCAGAAAATGTATATAGTGTACTTTTCGAGATGTTGCATGCAATTGATAAATATTATATATATATATATATTAATATGATTGTATTTTCTTTTATATGCATACATTTGCAGTACAATTCAGTATTAATTGTTGATCCATGCTTATTGTTTCGTGCATGTATGTTGTATATATTTCCAATAAATATTATTCTATTCTGTTCTATATCTATGTATTCATGTCACCGCGTGTAAATTATTGATTCGTTGTAAAACCGCCAATCAGGTAATAGTATCGGGATTTGTAAGCGTATATGATTTGTCGAAATCCGGTTGGCGGTTCTTGAGAAGAAGATTTTTGAAGAATTTGTGCTATTTTTAGACGGCGGCCATCTTGGATTACGTAATGACGTCATTTTAACAATTGTGTAATCCTCCTACCTAAGGACCATGACCATGACGTTTGGTGACTATAGGCCTAATGGTTACCGAGGAGAAGACGTTTGAAAATGTTCACGGACGGACGGACGGACGACGGACGACGGAAGAAGTAGGCTGGCAATTATTATCAGTTCGACGAAGAGCACAGAAATTGTAAATTATGTACAAAGCCAACAATCAATCAATTACCTAGTTATGTTTCGAATCTTATACCTCCTCCTGTTAATAACATAACTAGTTATAATCTTAGAAACCAAAATGATATTAATATTCCCAACACACGACTAGAGGAATACAAATGTTCTTTCATACCATCTTCTGTCCGCCTTTGGAATGATACTGATCCTATGCTGAGAAATGCTGACAGACAATTCAAAACAGTATGCACTGAATATTTATATACACAGTACGATGTTCCTCCCTGTTATTTGGAAGGAACTCGATTTTTATCCATAATGCATGCGATAATTCGTAATAAATGTAGTAGTGTAAATGATGATCTTTGTAATAACCATCTTAGAGACACTCCCTATATATTGCGAGTGTAGTGAAGTAGTAGAAGGTGCAGAACACTATTTCTTCCAGTGTCCAACATACTGTGCACTGCGTATAGTTTTGCGCCAATCATTGCTGCAGCTTTATCCTTTAAATACGGTCATGCTATTAAAAGGTACACCTGTAGCCTATTTCATCAACATTGCAAAGTATACTTTAGTAGCAAAGTATACTTTGAGGGAGAAATTTTCAATTTTTTTAAAAATTTATTAATTTTTATTATACTGAATTTATTACATTATCACAGCCATTTAATGGCTGTGATAATGTAATAAATTCAGTATAATAATTCTGCATACTTTTAATCATGAAATATATGCATTTGTTAGTTCTATATGAAATAATGCATTTTGGAAAAAATAAATGATTACTCCCTCAAAGTATACTTTGCTAGATAAGTATACTTTGCAATTTTGATGAAATCGGCTACTGATGGAAATCAAGAAATTAATACGGTTATTTTTAAATAAGTACTTGAGTACATTAAAGCGGCTCCACTCCAGATGGGATTACAGTGTACTGTATTTTTTTCACGCGATGTTTACCTGCATTTGCTATATATCTACACATTGCGAGCTCATTTTCGGTTGGTGGATGTTTATATTCGCGTTAAATCGTACTTTATACGTCCCTATACGAAAGGGCTTTTCCGTTTCCAATTCTATTTTTACTTACGACCTGCTTGCCGTACGTAATCCCACGTGACACAAATGGCCCACAAATCATACTTCCGGCATGCGCACATCGCGTCCAGCTATATCAACCAACAATGTCCGACTCTGAGGTAAGTCGATACATATTAGCGTTATACACAGGCGTTTTATATGAAACGAATGTGTTTCAACATCAATGCATTTCCAAATAACTTACTTTTACCTAGGGCAGACCACAGATGTTGTTTAAATATGTAGAAAGTATGTATTTTGTAACGGACGTGCTATCGCATCGGCAATTTTCTTCCGAGGGACCGTCTCAAAACACACAATTTGGGTCAAGACATGAACTGCGCATGTGCATGATACCACGTGACGGGCAATATCAGTATAGCGCGAATTATAAAAATAAATGGGAGTAACGCGCGCCACTCCCAACAAATTAATTAATATTAAATAAATAAATATCTATACTGGCCACTTATAATTTCTAAACCTGTCGCAATAGTTACATCATTAGGTACTTATTTATTTAAAATAGTATCCGTTTTACCCCTCATCTGGAGTGGAGTCGCTTTAAAACGACGAAACGATTTGATTAACGGTTGACTGATGCACTCGACGGAAGCTTTGTCGGTACATTGGGGATATATTATTATTAGATTAGGCTCAACTGTATATATGTATATATATGTATGCATGTGTATGTATGTGTATGTGTGTATATATATGTGTGTGTGTGTGTGTGTGTGTGATGGTGTGTGTTTGTGAAACCTACCAAATGAGGAACTGTATGTGAATACACACTCACCAAGCGGGGACCACCTACCAAACGGGGAAGTCCCCGGTTGGTGTTTAGCTGCTAAGCTTGTTCACCGGCATTAAATTACTGATATGTCAACTTGTATTAGTAATCCGACACTATCCCCGATTTGATAGTTACCAGCCTGCACAAATTGTATATACATTTTGGTCAAACTCAAGCCGTGTGTGTATTCTGCTAGATAGACAGTTCCCCGGTTGTGCTGCTAAAAAATGATACATTTCCCGCCATATGCTCCTCGTCATAAAGAACATGGAAGCAAAGAAAAACAGATCAATATCAAAGTACTGAAAGTACTGAACATAGGGTACTACAAGATTAAACTAGATTGATTGAATGATTGATTGATTGATTGTTGGTGTTGCAGTTTCATTAACCCTTAAAGGTACATGCCCACTCAGTAGGTACAAAATGTTCTTTACATCAGAGACATCATCTGAGACATTTCCTGGCAAAATAAACATTCATGCGCCATTATCCCACGTACTGATTGACATTATTATACATGTTGTATCAGACGTAAATTTACACACTGATATCAGGGGCGATAACCGTGTTTGATTAAAATGTTAACGGACATTACTATTTAATCTCTGTATTTATTTTATGATGTGCAATGATCATACTTTACAATCTGTCGAAAATATTATTTTTTCAGGTGACGCATTTCTTTAGTATAAATAATTAAAAAATATCATGCCTCATTTGCATATGAAAATAGCCTGATACCACCGCGCGTCACTATCAGTAAAATAAATATTACTAAATGATTATATCTGTATAGCGGGCACTTGTACGTTTAGAAACTTGTTAGATTTTGTTTTTGTCGTATTTCAGTACTTGCATTAATATGGGTATTAATATAAGCTGGGTGTGTTATACTGTCATTAATGTGTTCCCTGACTGTAAGTTATCACCTTAAATACTGACTTATTGACCCCCTTCCCTGAACGTAGAATTGACACTCATGTTGGCGTGTATTGACCACCATAGACAAATGTCAATCAGGCCGAATTCAGGAATGTCACTAAAATCCACTGTAAATCCATCGATAGAGAGAGAGAGAATGAGGATTAAACATCAGTTAGACCTACACGTGCGAGTTTTGTTTCGCACAGGTGTCGGGTGAGTTTAAAAATAGGCTGTCGGAACGTCAAACTTGATGTAGTTTGTGTGTTAAACGCGTCGCTTGTTTCGGAGAGTATTCGGAGGGGAGTTAACTCTGTTACTAAATTTAGCGATGACCTCACGATTTGTGCTACAAATGGGGGCAAATCACGCGCAACAAAATAATCCGATGTTTTTTTGTACGTAGAACATCCGTTGTTGATATTGTGCAGTGCAAGTAGTTTTTCATAATATTATTTTCAAACTGCGGTTGCGTATGCCAGTTAAACGTTGAGTAACACAATGCATTTTATTATTATGGTTATTCCAAGATATCACTACGGACGTGCCCATCGAGGGGGGTCTGGGGCGTGGCTAACAGTCCGACGCGATTCCAATACATAGGCTACCCTATGTAAAAACGCAGGAAAGTCAGGTAAATATCATATATTAAGTGTTGTTATAAAATATGTAAGCTATCCAATATTTACCACACAGTTTAAACATATATACATGGTGTTTTTGTGTGATTTGAGCGTTTAATCTGCATGCACAAAGTTGAAACATTAAATTTTTTACATAAATATAATATTATGGTACACATCCGATCTTACAAGTTGCATTGTATGGCCACACAATGAATAATATTGTACATTGTCTTAACCTTTACAGTGCTGGAAACAACAATTGTCGTCTGCTGATTTTAAATATTTGTATAATAGCTCTGCTGTGCAATTTCCAACCATAGGGTCAACATTTCACATTTTTACTTTTTGACAGTTTTTTGTAGCACAAACAATGTACTTTTCAAAAAGCATTGAATTTTGTAAATATTCCATCTTGTTAAGTTGCTATGACGTCACAAACAACACGGGTGTTGGCGTAAGATTTTACGTAAACGCAACGTCGTCGATGTCATCATAAATTAACAGAGAAAAATAACGGTTTAAATTAAAATACACTGTCTATGAGGAATCACTTAATTTAAAAGTTCATCAACTTGCATTATAAAATATCAGTACCTTTATTTGTACTTTTGTCATAAGTTATAACTTAAGTCCGGAGTACGTGCTTAGTCCGTTTCAAAAAACATCATAGCAAGAACGACAATCGAAATTTACGATGGAAAAATAAGACAGGTAGCTAGCAGTCTTAAGTTATAACTTAACTATTTAAGACGGAACTTATGAAATAAAAAAAGATGGCTGCCCCCACGTGAGCCGAGGTGGAGAAAATAATTCACTGACAGCAGGTAAATGTTCACTTCATACGTACTATTTTAGCAATTATCTGCCATATAAACCATATATCCTTACATATAGATAACGAGGACCTATAAGGTCAAACCTGAGATCACACAGTCTGCCAGTGTCATTGCAAGTGTTGACTGCATTGCGATTTTACGCAACTGATAGTTTCCTGGCGGTTACTGGAGATGTACCCAACATTAGCAAAGCAAGTGTTTCTAGAAAGTGGAGTATAACTTTTGCGGACAGTGTATTGTCGTGTTCAAATTGGTCGAACTACCATTTTATTGGAATGTAAAAATAAAACCATTGTTAATCTCTTCTTTTGTTGCTGTTTCATCTCATATGTTAGTATATATTACAGTATAAGGTTCACTAGTTGGTAATAAATATATCCACATGTATTCAATGGCGTCGGAATATTGAGATAAAATTTATATTCTACATGAGATTATTTTTTAAAGATGAATAGTATTCAACATTAGGCCTGCACTTCCGTTATTTTAGATGTCAAAACACATAAAGGGCAAGTAAAGTCATCATAAAAATAAAAGCCCCGAGCAGGATCAAACCCGCGTGGAACATACAAAAGCTGTAAACAACAACTAAGTTGTAACTTATGACGGACTTCTTATGACCGTCTTAAGTTTGTTTTGTGAAACCAAATAAGCAATGACTTAAGTCGGTCATAACTTTTGTCATAAGTTATAACTTAAGTTCGAACTTATGAACAAACTAAGATTTGTTAGTGAAACGGGCCCCCGGACATGAAAGCTTTGTCCCAGTGGGCCAGATGTAAAGGCCGCGGGTGTGTCCGGGCGATACGTGGCGGTCCCGGCTGTATATGGAAATGACAATTATCGCGTTTTCTACAATCTTTTACCCTGACTAAACGTATTATTTAAGTATGATCAAACAATAGATATTTTGTGGAAATATAAGTATTGTCTTTAAATTGGTACAAGATAATTTAAGAGTCAACGCTAATACAAAAAGTCCACCGCCTCCATGAATTAACCACGGCCGTATCGTATGACGGGGGAGGAGGTGGTGTGGCTATAAAACACAGTACATGTATGCATATAACAATAATTATATTTCCCCAATATAAATATTATATGATCATGTTTATTAAGAAAAAATAAATTGTAGAACACACACAGCACCATTGCCATCTATATCTGTCAGTTTCGGGACCTGCCATTTGTTGACCAGCGACAGATTTAATTGGCGACATGGACACATAAATAAAATATTCAAATACATGCATTGGTGGTTACGACTTACTTTAAACTGACGATTCAAATAAATGGCTAACTTTCATATCAGCTGTTTGACAATTCAAGCACCAAGAGACACAGGTTCATATTTCTGTGTTGTATGGGTTATTTCGGTAGATCTGGTGCAGGGCTTCTAAAATTTCAGAATGCCAATCGGTCCAGACGTAACTGTCGGCCCGAAAGAGCCGGTACGATTAGTGCCCTCCTCCAACCCCTCCCTCGCATTTTCGCGATCTCACTCGTGTATAGGTCGAGAATGTGTAAACAAAATTGTAACATGGCCCTAACAGAACACCGTGCGATTCACATGTTTGAGGAGGCGATTCTCATGTTGTTGTTTTTTAATTATAATAAACATGTTTTGGCGGCATATGAGAATCGTCTTGACATGATAATCCATATGTTACACATTAAACCACACAACAGCTAAACATAGGTTAGCGCTTCATACGCAGTTGTACGCACATATATCGGGTACATACATTAATAACATCTTGGCTAAGTGAATTCATTGCACCAATTGAGTGGATGCATGTGGTGTTCGCCATAAAAGTGGAACACAACCATTGTGAAAACACTCCATTTGAAAATGTATTTATCAATACCTGTGTTAGCAAGTAACATTACACCACTTGTCCGATTGTATCTGTTTTTTATAAAATAAAGCACTTTTGATATATAACGTATGAAATTGCATGGTTATATTGGCTGACAGGTTCACCGGTATGATAACTAATATATTTGCTTAAGAAAAGCATATTTGCAAAAACAAAAATGATAAAAAGAAAAATAGCTATTATTAACGATTACTATAAGGTAATCTAGTTATATTGGAATACCAACTTGGAAGTCTGCTACATGTAGTGACACATGTGTGAGCGTACATGCATAAAGGAGGTATAGAACATGTTACTTTATTCACAAGTAAAATATTGCTATAACAGTGTGCTCCCTATGGAGCTGGACTGAACTTAATTATGAATAATAATTATTAAACGATGATTGCTATAATTTATATTTGGCAGCCGTCTTGGACTTCTTCTATTGGAACACGTGTCTAATTACATAGCAAGGTTACCAAATAACACAATACAAGTGTGTGTGTTTTCTTTGAAATAGATCAACGTGACATTTCATATTTTAATATTTACACATTATGATTGTCATTGCAAGGTAATTTATATCTGGCGGCCATCTAAGGCTTCTTCTATTGACACATTTGTCTAATATTTCATTTTAAAGTTACATAAAACGCACAATGTGCCCATAAACCTGAGATATGTATAATAATATGCTTAAATTAATCAATAGCCCCAGTAATTAGTATGCAATTTGCGCAGTATAAGGCAACGTAACTTTTTTTTAATATTTGGCGGCCATTTTTTACTTCTGCTATTGGCACAGTTATTTCATTATATTTCTAAGTTACTGAAAACGTTCAGTGTATGCCTAAATCAAATACATCTATACCAATTTACTACGATATGGCGCTAATATGCAGTTATATGCTTCATTATCAGTCGTTTACATTATTGTTATATGATACTATATTTATATGTGGCGGCCATCTTGGACTTCCCCTGTTCAACAACTTGTCTACGAACATATCGAACGTACTGAAAGCGTTTATTGTGTCAATATATCCAATATCAGTATAATGTTTGCTTTGATATAGAGTGTGAGAGTAGTTATATGTAAAATATGTCACATTTGGCGGCCATTTTGGATTCCATGTCACAGTGAATTGAATTGAATATTAAAAATGTTGACCGCTTATTTGATAAGTCAAGTAAATCCAATTTACGCTCTTAAATTACTTCAATACCTCACATGGCATACTATAACTGTTTGGCGGCCATTTTGAATGTATGCAAATTTCTCAAAACGCTCAAGGATGACAGAGTTTCATTAACTGGATTCTGGATGTGGATGACATGTACAAGCAAAATCGCCAATAAAAAAACTATGTTAATCAATTTTCTGTATAATAAGCTCCCGGCTGTCGGACTAATATGGCGGTAATTTTGCTTCGTTTTCATTGGCTACCTATCTCGAGGGAACGAGATGCGATATCGTGCGAACGACATAGCTAACTCGTCGTAACGAGATGCTATCTCGTGGTAACGAGATGCTATGTCGTGGTAGCGAGATGCTATCTCGTGGGAACGACATAGCTAACTCGTGGTAACGACATAGCTAACTCGTGGTAGCGAGATGCTATCTCGTGGGAACGAGATGCTATGTCGTGGTAACGAGATGCTATCTCGTGGGAACGACATAGCTAACTCGTGGTAACGAGATCCTATCTCGTGGGAACGAGATCCTATCTCGAGGGAACGAGATGCTATGTCGTGGGAACGAGATAGATAACTCGTGGTAGCGAGATGCTATCTCGTGGGAACGAGATGCTATGTCGTGGTAACGAGATGCTATGTCGTGGTAACGAGATGCTATGTCGTGGGAACGACACAGAAAAAGAATTGCGCATGTTCCTTTTAAGCTGCCGTATATGTCTGTGCCAAACATTTGATTATATTATTTGCATGCTCTACACAAGCAGGTTAAATTTTCTGGGTGCGATGTGATGTGGGGTGAGATAGAGATTTCGAAAGTGAAAGTAGATGGTTCCGTCGAAAAAGGGGAAATAACTCCTGACTCCAGGAATGATTTTGTCGCAGTAGTTTGCGATTGTCTGTGAATGTGTGAATGTGGGTCTATGGGAAATCGATTGGTTGCCTGTTTCCATTAGGTATGATCGCGAGATTGCGAGACGAAAACACGCGATTCCATCATATTCAATCTTGCGTTTTCTCAACCTCGCCGCGCGATCCCGCATTTTTGCTTCACGATCTCGCATTTACTCGCATGAGCCAAACTAACCTGATTTTTTTGTGTACGCAGCTGCGTTTTATAATTCGGGTTACAGCCAAATGTAATTACAAAAGTGGAAGGCGAGATGGTGAAAAACGCGAGACGTGTTTCATGCAAGATGGAAAAATTGCGAAGCGACAGACAAATCATAATGCTGATTGTATTATTTTGGATTGCAGATAAACGCTTTTAACATGACAGACGTACCTGTTTCCTTTATCAAAATGTTTGAAACTGTAGATCCCGATGCGCCGGCTATTCACGAGCCGTCTCATCAGAATCTACGCCATTCGTACGTACTTTATTTATGCAAAACCAATGACCCCTAGTGCATCATAATGAAACAGTTCCAAACCTGTCACGAGTATTTTTTCCAAGAATAGAAAAAATCAATATTTGCCATTGAGAGGGCGACGGAGATTGACGGTGTTGATTAATTTTAATCACCGATATATCAATCAATGACGGGAATAAGTAGAAATTATAAGTTCAATTGACAAGTTTCCCCCCCCCCCCCCACCCCAAACCAAAAACCTGGATCCGCGCCTGGCTGTTAACGCTATGTATAATATAATGATTGTTTACTCACTCTGGTTACATGACATGACAACATGAGGTATACAACATAATAGTAGGATGACACAATGGCGATACGTGTAACAATCAAAATTCATTATATACCTAACGTGTACAATTTCTTAATATAATTATAGATTATTTTTGACAAGATAATGCATTACAATTGTTATTAATGAGTACTGGAAGAGAATTATATCTATCTGGAAATATAAGTACTGTTGATGTAATATTTTGTAGTAAAAGTTAAATATAGCCACGTGACGATATACTGGTAATATTATAACCAATACACCTACTCTGTATGACAAATGGTACTTTGTCCAACTGCGTGCTTTCATACGCCATTTTTGGCTCGACCCAAAAGTAGGATTAGTGCATGAGTAACAGTGTTTCCTCCCACTTAATATTGCAATAATTTCCTACTGTGTCACTCGGCAGAATCCGGGTGCAATTTACACAATGACAAGGAACAGTATGATACCCGTATTTCGATGTTTATCTCTAAGTATTTTTTTTTTTTAAATGTACCTGTTAATAATACGCTTATATACAGTGACACCTCTCTAAACCGGACACCCTGGGGGCCCCCAGGGTGTCAGGTTTAGCGAGGCTTCACTGCAATTAAGCACTCCGTGAACATTTGTTTGTAATTATATATAATGAACAGACAATACAATGACAAAAATTACAGTGTACACAATCTACATTAAACACAGTGGGGTCCACAAGATGTCTGGTGTAGAGAGATTATACTGTAATTATATATGATCACAGCTCGTGTGCAAGGTATGTGCATAAGGATATGCTAACTAAGTTAGATCACGCTAAATCTCGCGGATTATCTCCTCGTGCATGCGGACGAACCGTGATCTAACTTATACATAGGATATTAAGTTCATGGTAAGTTTATATTTTATGTTACAGGCATAATACTAGAGTTATGGACAATTCAGCGCAGTAATATATCAAGTCTCGAAACTGTCTTAACAAGTCGCAGTCGACTGTAATATGAAATAATGTGGCTACTTTTAAACGTAGAACGATATGAACACGTATTGGACATTACCCGTTCATGAGACGCATTATGTGTCGCGTGAGCCATACATTATATTACACATGGTCTGACAAATGTTTTATAACTACATGTACATCAAAGTGCATGATCACGTGGTTACAACAACAATCACTGAAACTTCCAGAAGCGCAAATGCAATATCAAGGAGTAAACACCAAATTCCCGTATTGAAGGCGGCGCAGTTGATCTTGCAATATCTGATGACACATTTTCTCTTGTCCCGGCGTACAAATACTTCTGTTATACTTCAAATCAACAATATTTTTCATAAATATTTCACGGAACTCGGCCGAGTGGTCATAACTCCTCCAAATGGACAACACATTTATAATTCCAGCACAAAAATATTTACACAATTGCCTAACATTTGATTGGCCCGTAGCAAGTCTCTGTCCAAAATTTATATCCCAGTAAACTCCAACGCCGAACTACTTTCCGTAACCGTCAGGCGCAGTTAAAATAATTCTTAAGAAAACGGACAATAAGCACATTTTCTTAATGAATTTATTTAAAATGCTGGAATTATAAGGAATGAATGACCTTTTTGTGGAATTTATCGGGGATATAAACTTGGAAAAGTCGCAGGAATACTGGACGAGGCCTTCCGGCCTTCGTCCAGTATTCCCGCGACTTTTCCAAGTTTATACCCCGATAAATTCCACAAAAAGGCCATTAATTCCTATAGTAGCTGCTAATGAGTGACACACAGTGTTGAATCGTTGGAAATGCGGCGGCGGCTGGTCTGTGTCTACACTTTGGCAATGCCAGGTCCGAGTGATAATTATCCCATTGCTCCGGCCATTTAATGCATATGTGAATTGTGTACATAACGTATTATTTTTATTTTTAAATTAGAAACCACAACTCTTAAAATTACAGGTGTGAACAATCATGTTACATTTAAATTGGGTAATAAACAGAAACAAATATTTGCAGTTACCGCGGTTTGAACTCGGGGACGTTCGTGTATTAATTAGAGGTGGGTATCGCCGGAAAAAACGTATCGCGATACGTATCGTGATAGTCGGGACGTATCACGATACGTATCACGATAGTATCGCGGATTACTCTCCCAGCTAGCATTGTACATAGGACACATATGGGCCCTATATGGTTTTCAATGTGGGTCTAATATGGGCTACCCAAACGGGGCCTATAAGGTTTTTGCAAACCAGTTTGGCATGGTGCCCACTTTGTATTCAATACAGGACCCGTATGGGACCAATATGGTTTATATTTGGGGCCCATATGGGACACCCACATGGGACCAACATGGTTTTCAATTTAGGTCCCATATGGGATACCGACATGGGGATCATAAGGTTTTTGCAAAAACGTTTAGCATGGGTCCCACATCGTATACATTACAGGAACCATATTGGATCTACATGGGACTAATATGGGCTACCCACATGGGACCAATATGATTTTCAATCTAGGGCCCATATGGGCATCCCACATGGGCCTCATAAGGTTTTTGCAAACCAGTTTGGCAAGGGTCCCACATCGTATACAATACAGGTCCCATATGGGATCTATATGGGACCAATATAGGCTAACAACCTGGGATCAATATGGTTTTCAATCAAGGGCCCATATGGGCATCCCACATGGGTCTCATAAGGTTTTTGCAAACCAGTTGGCAAGGGTCCCACATTGTATACAATACAGGTCCCATATGGGATCTACATGGGACCAATGTGGTTTTCAATTTAGGGCCCATATGGGAAACGCACATGGGTCACATAAGGTTTTGCAAAACAGTTTCCCATGAGTCCCACATCGTATACAATACAGGTCCCATATGGGATCTATGTATGGGACCAATATATGCTACCAACCTTGGACCAATATGGTTTTCAATGTAGGGCCCATATGGGCAACCCACATGGGTCACATAAGGGTTTGCAAAACAGTTTGCCATGGGTCCCACATCGTATACAATACAGGTCCCATATGGGACCAATATAGGCTACCAACCTGGGACCAATGTGGTTTTCAACTTAGGGCCCATATTGGCAACCCACATGGGTCGCATAAGGTTTTTGCAAACAATTTTGGCAAGGGTCCCATATAGTATACATTACAGGACCAACATGGTTGTGCGATGTATCTCAATATATTGCCAGCATTGTGTCTGTAGCAATAAATGATAACAGTGACTACAAATGAACAGAATATAGGTTTATTACTCAATACTGCATGTGCAGTTTTAAGAGTTTTAGCGAACCATGGGATGTAAAACACACTGTGAAACAGCATCTACTGGCATAACAAAATAAAAAAATATCTGACTAGAACACAATCACTATTCTATCAGAAAAAAATGGTTCGCTCTGATCAATACATTGATAAATTCAGGAAAATGCTAGCAAACAGTGTAGATCCAGATGAGGTGGCTTGCAATGTTACGAGCCATTTCAGTTGGATCTACACTGTTGTCGTTGAAGATGTACTGCAATAAGCAGTATTCACGATATATTACATGTATTATGTAGCCTTGATTAGTAGGTAATCTTCCAGTTATGGACTAGATAGGGGGAGGGGGTAAAACTACATAGGAAAACTATGATATCAGTCCAGGTATTTAACTGACTGTGCAATACCCACCAATCTTCCACTGTAAGAGCTTGGAAACCCGAATGTTTGAGAGAGGTTGGCAACGTTACCCGCCAAATAGGGGCCCTCTGGTAACCCGCCAAATAGGGGGCCCTTTTTACCCGCCAAATAGGGGCCCTGGTACTACTGCGAAATAAGGCCTCTGGTTACATGCAAACTAGAGGCCCTGGTTATTTTTCCACTTTTTGAAGAAACATGAATATATTGCTTTTGTTATCTTTTGTCCGTCCGTCGATACGTTCATTCTTTTCTAGTAAGTCTGAACACTGTTAAAATATAATAGCTGCCGCTGTTATACTTCGTATGTAACATCCTTATGGTGTATACATGTGCAAAGTACATTTTGATTGTCGATTCCTTCCCCGGTTCATGGGTTACCTCCCCCTTTTTTAATTAGACTTTGGCAAATTTGTCTTAAAAGTTGTGAAACTTTTTGAACCCGTAATAGCCGCATGCGTCATACTTGGTATGTCGCTTCTGTATCATGTGTATGATTCGTAGAGATTCCCGACAAATAGGGGCACTTCACCTGCCATATAGGGCACCCAGATAACCCGCTAAATGTCATATACGGGCACCCATGTAACCCGCCAAATAGGGGCCCCATGTAACCCGCCAAATAGGGGCCATTTTTACCAGCCGAATAGGGACCCTGGTAAACTGCCAACTAAGGGCTCTGGTTACGTGCCAAATAGAGGCCCTGGTTATTATATCCACTTTTTCAAGACACATGAGTATGTTGCTTTTGTCATGTGTGTCCGTCCGTCTGAACACTTTTAAAGTATAATAGCTGCAGCTGTTATACTTCGTTTGTAACATTATTATGGTGTGTACATGTGCAAAGTATATTTTGATTGTCGATTCGTTCCCCGGTTCATGGGTTACCTCCCCCTTTTTTACTTAGACTTTGGCAATTTTGTCTTAAAAGTTGTGAAACTTTTTGAAACCGTAATAGCCGCAGGCGTCATACTTGGTATGTCGCTTCTGTATGGTTTGTAGAGATTCCCGACAAATAGAGGCCCTTCACCTGCCATATAGGGGCTCCCAGATAACCGGCCAAATAGGGGCCCTTAGCATGCCATATACGGGCACCCATGTAACCTGCCATATAAGGGCACCCATGTAACCCGCCAAATAGGGGCACCCAGGTAACCCGCCAAATACTGGCCCTTCACCTGCCATATAGGGGCACCCATTTAACCCGCCAAATAGGGGCACCCAGGCAACCCGCCAAATAGGGGCCCTTCACCTGCCATATAGGGGCACCCATGTAACCCGCCAAATAGGGGCACCCAGTAACCCGCCAAATAGGAGCACCCAGGTAACCCGCCAAATAGGGGCCCTTCACCTGCCATATAGGGGCACCCATGTAAACCGCCATACAGGAGCACCCATGTAACCCGCCAAATATGGGCCCTTCACCTGCCGAATAGCGGCACTTAGCCTGTCATATAGTGGCACTCAAGTAACCTGCCAAAATAGTGGGACATTATCTGCCATATACGGCCGCACAGGGTACCTGCCAAATAGGGCCAGCGCATCTGCTATACAGAGCCCCACAGCTTACCTGCAAAATAGGGGTTCTGGTAACCTGGTGAATATGGGGCACTTCACCTGCAGTATAAGATCACACAGGGAACATGCATTTTAACTACCTTGTCGGTGAACCCATGTAACCTGCCAAATAGCGGATAGTTCCTGGTTATGCTGCATATTTCCCAGTTACTTGTCCATTGTCACCTGCTAAATAGTGGCTGTCATATATTGGCTGTTGCCTGGTTATGCTCCAAATGTGCAAGATATGTGTCACAGGCTAGATAGTGGCTACTGACTAAATATGCTCCATTCGTGTCAGACGTGTGTCCATTGTCACCTGCCATGTAGGATCTACACACTGGCTATGTTTTTCGTGCATACTCACATTTTAGAGAAGGGAATGTATATGTGATATTTGCGACAGGCCCATGTAAGTTTGCATGGCACGATGCATGCGCAAACTCAGAGGAGAACTGTCATAACTTCGCGGTGCTTGTCCAAAGTCATTTCCAGACAAGTTCATTTCCACACAAGTTTACTCTGACGCGACACATGCGTATGCTCACAATATTCTCCTGTGAGTATAGGTATGCGTCGTGTATTAGAGTAAACTTGTTTATGTATGGAAAATGCCTGGTACACACCACACATGTATGGCAGTTCTCCTGTGAGCATAGGTATGTGTCGCGTTAACTTGTATCGAAATGCCTGGCACAAACACCACATATGTATGGCAGTTCTCTTGTGAGAATAGGTATGTGTCGCGTTAACTTGTATGGAAATGCCCGGCACAAACACCACATATGTATGGCAATTCTCTTGTGAGTATAGGTATGTGTCGTGTTAATTTGTATAGAAATGCCTGGTACAAACACCACACATGTATGGCAGGTCTCCATTGAGTATAGGTATGTGTCGTGTTAACTTGTATGGAAATGCCTGGTACAAACACCACACATGTATGGCAGTTCTCCTGTGAGTATAGGTATGTGTCGTCTTAACTTGTATGGAAATGCCTGGTACAAACACCACACATGCATGGCAGTTCTCCTGTGAGTATAGGTATGCGTTGCGTTAGAGTAAACTTGTATGGAAATGCCTGGTATAAGCACCACACATGTATGGCAGTTTTCCTGTGAGTATTTGTATGTGTCGCGTTAACTTGTATGGAAATGCCTGGCAAAAACACCACACATGTATGGCAGTTCTCCTGTGAGTATAGGTATGTGTTGTGTTAACTTGTATGGAAATGCCTGGTACAAACACCACACATGTATGTCAGTTCTCCTGTGAGTATAGGTATGTGTCACGTTATTTTGTATGGAAATGTCTGGCCCTATTTGGCGGGTTACATGGGTGCCCCTATATGACAGGTGAAGGGCCCCTATTTGGCGGGTTACCTGGGTGCCCCTATTTGGCGGGTTACATGGGTGCCCCTATATGGCAGGTGAAGGGCCCCTATTTGGCGGGTTACCTAGGTGCCCCTATTTGGCGGGTTAAATGGGTGCCCCTATATGGCAGGTGAAGGGCCAGTATTTGGCGGGTTACCTGGGTGCCCCTGGGTGCCCGTATATGGCGTGTGAAGGGCCCCTATTTGGCCGGTTATCTGGGAGCCCCTATATGGCAGGTGAAGGGCCCCTATTTGTCGGGAATCTCTACAAACCATACAGAAGCGACATACCAAGTATGACGCCTGCGGCTATTACGGTTTCAAAAAGTTTCACAACTTTTAAGACAAAATTGCCAAAGTCTAAGTAAAAAAAGTGGAAGGTAACCCATGAACCGGGGAACGAATCGACAATCAAAATGTACTTTGCACATGTACACACCATAATAATGTTACATACTATTTAGCGGGTTATCTGGGTGCCCTATATGGCAGGTGAAGTGCCCCTATTTGTCGGGAATCTCTACGAATCATACACATGATACAGAAGCGACATACCAAGTATGACGCCTGCGGCTATTACGGGTTCAAAAAGTTTCACAACTTTTAAGACAAAATTGCCAAAGTCTAATTCAAAAAGGGGGAGGTAACCCATGAACCGGGGAAGGAATCGACAATCAAAATGTACTTTGCACATGTATACACCATAAGGATGTTACATACGAAGTATAACAGCGGCAGCTATTATACTTTAACAGTGTTCAGACTTACTAGAAAAGAATGAACGTATCGACGGACGGACGGACGGACGGACACACATAGCAAAAGCAATACATTCATGTTTCTTCAAAAAGTGGAAAAATAACCAGGGCCTCTAGTTTGCATGTAACCAGAGGCCTTATTTCGCAGTAGTACCAGGGCCCCTATTTGGCGGGTAAAAAGGGCCCCTATTTGACGGGTTACCAGAGGGCCCCTATGTGGCGGGTAACGTTGCCAACCCCTCTCGTCTGAACTGCAATCGTAAATTCGTTGTGATGGACGCCTACATCTTGATCTATAGTCCATTTCATTGAACCACCAAAATAAGCATCAAATGCCTAAGTATGGGTAAGTATGGGTAAGTATGCACATTTTTAGCTCACCTGAGCGAAGCTGATGTGAGCTATTGTTACCGCAATGTGTCCGTCGTCGTCCGTCGTCGTTCGACGTCGTCCGTGAACAATTTCAAACGTCTTCTCCTCGGTAACCATTGAGCCTATAGTCACCAAACTTCATGGTCATGGTCCATCGGTAGGGGGATTGCAAAATTGTTAAAATGACGTCATTACGTAATACAAGATGGCCGCCGTCTAAAAATAGCACAAATTCTTCAAAAATCTTCTTCTCAAGAACCGCCAACCGGATTTCGACAAAACTTTGTAGGAATGATCGATGTACAATGCTCTTTCAAATTTGTTAAAATGCTGACCCCGGGGTCAAAAATAGGCGTGGCCCGTGGGGTCAAATTGGGGTCAAATTTTATTTTTGACCGAATATGGTCATGTCATATATCAAATTGAAGGTATCAATGAGGCGATCACTCTGGTGCATTTTTTGTCGAAATCGGATTGTTATGTCATCCAAGATGGCCGCCGAAAGATCAAAATGTTGTTCTTTTATTAGAGATTTCAAAATTCTTCTTCACATGAACCGCTTGGCCCATGGTAGCCAAACTTAAAAGTTATGGTCCATGGATGAAGCCTTTTCACATTTGTTAAAATGGAGGTCATCGCTAATACAAGATGGCCACCGTCTAAAAATAGCATAATTCTTAAAAAATCTTCTTCTCATGAACAGGTAGCCGGAATTTCACGAAACTTGGTAGGAATGATCGATGTACAATGATCTTTCAAAGTTGTTAAAATGGTGACGCCGGGGTCAAAAATGGGCGTGGCCCGTGGGGTCAAAGCAAAACTAGAGCACAACACGAGGCTTATTGGGCTTTTGCGACCAGTGTAGATCCAGATCAGCCGTCGCATCCGCACAGTCTGACCAGTGTCTGCATTTGTAATTATAAAACTTTATGAGCATGTTGCATAAAACAATGCATTAAAATGTAACACCTTCGTTTAACATAAGAACAGCTGCTGCACGTCTGGTTCAGACAATCAAATGTGCATGTTTGACATTAGAGAACAGGCTCAGAAGATTAGCTCCAAAAATGCTTTCACCTGTGCCTTCAACATGTTCAATGATACAACAAGTTGATCAAACTATGAAACAGACTATAGAATGAATGATGTCATCCGGATTTGCATCAGTACGGCCTTGACACGGTTACCGACTAAAATAGAACAGAACAGCCTGTTGGGAGGCAACGAAACTCCATGCTGCATGATGCTGAAGATTTTGACACACATTGTTGTATCTGAAGTTGGACAATGTCTTCAAAATTGAATAACAAGGACTTCATTGACATCTTGAAAGATCATGAGACTTTGATGTTACAAATTCAGTACATGAAAACATGCAGAAACACAAGAAATCTCGCGACTCGCCGATGTCGAGATTTACATGGCTATAAATAGAAAGTAAACAAACACCGACGTTCTATTTTCTGAACTTGTACTGTTTATTTCCATTCAGTTTCACACATCATCTTAGCTTCTTGTCATATTGTTAATGTGTATCCTGGACTGATACGGACTCTGTCTGCGCCTGTATGGAACGCCAAATCTACATAAACTCAAATATATATTGCTAGCAACAAATATTTAGAGCTAGCAATAAATATTTGGAGAGCTCTCGAAATCATTTGGAGAGCTCTCGAAATCAATTAATGATATCTCGAAATCATTTGGAGAGCTCTCGAAATCATTTAGAGCGAGCAATATAACATTTGATTTGGAGAGCTCTCTAAATCATTTGGAGCTATCTCTAAATCATTTGGAGAGCTCTCGAAATCATTTGGAGAGCTCTCGAAATCAATTAATGATATATCGAAATCATTTGGAGAGCTCTCGAAATCATTTGGAGCGAGCAATATAACATTTGATTTGGAGAGCTCTCCAAATCAAAGTTATATAATGCTCGCTACAAATGATTTCGAGAGCTCTCTAAATGATTTCGAGATATCATTAATTGATTTCGAGAGCTCTCCAAATGATTTCGGGAGCTCTCCAAATGATTTAGAGATAGCTACAAATGATTTAGAGAGCTCTCCAAATCAAAGTTATATAATGCTCGCTACAAATGATTTCGAGAGCTCTCTAAATGATTTCGAGATATCATTAATTGATTTCGAGAGCTCTCCAAATGATTTAGAGAGCTCTCCAAATCAAATGTTATATAATGCTCGCTCCAAATGATTTCGAGAGCTCTCCAAATGATTTCGAGATATCATTAATTGATTTCGAGAGCTCTCCAAATGATTTCGAGAGCTCTCCAAATATATATTGCTAGCTCCAAATATTTGTTGCTAGCAATATATATTTGAGTTTATGTAGATTTGGCGTTCCATACACCTGTCGGCTGCAGCTTTCTTCTTGTTATCCATTTCTCTTTTTCATTTATCTTTAGCAATGCTATCTTTCTCATTTATCAGTGAAAGTATAATTGCTGGATCTTTCTAGCGTCAAACAGTGATTGACAAAAGTTGATTTCATTAAAACACTAGTTTTCTGCCTTGTCAAAATGTTTTGTTTGCTGTGTCAGCCATTTTAAAATTCAGTGGGCACCTGTCAGTGCTTTGCATTATGCGGTATGGTTAAGCGTTAACTGAACGGTCAAGAGTTAACAGATCTGTTAACTAACGGATCCGTTAAAATGTTTTCAGCAACCAATATTTAACGGATTGTTAGTTAACCATCAGTTAAGGATTTAACAGTTCAGTTAGGCTAACAGTCCGTTAAGCTAACTGATGTTTTGAGCAACCGGGCCCAGACTAATAGTGAAAACGCTAACTGAACGTCGTATGACCGCAACACTCCGTTTTTGTATGATTTTTTCAGGTTTGAACCAGACTAGATTTCCATCGCAGGCTTGTTTCGGTATATGTGGTTATTAGGCAGTGGCTGCTTTTCGATAGAGGCAATGCAGCACGATCATATGAAGTTCGTTCGTAAATATGCAAGAAATAGAAGCTAAAATTCGAGATTATTTAGTATGTTATGCTATTTATTGAACTTGTTGGCAGAATTCATCAGCCAAGCTTCGTTTCTTTTGAATTCATCTTGTTCAATAAATATCGTATTAAACATTCACTCATGCAAGATGATCCTCCATATACTAATACTTACAGGACAAGACAATGAACATGGTGACGGTTCCGAATCTTAAGAATATGAAGACGTACAGAAGACTAGGAAAACAAGTCAAAGCACTGCAGTCGGTGCTGCGTCCACATCAAGACAAAACAGCACTGCATCGGGAGAGATAATACTAAATGGTTCGTTTGTTTCTGTTTTTGATACGTTATAAACTTTCTTAACATGAGTCAAATGTTCATATGGCCAAACACTTGCATGATAATGACTTCAAAAAACCAACTTTTATAATATATATGATACTATAGAGACTATGCACGTACATGAATGGAGATTTGTGTGTGTAGAACAAACCTGATGCATTGACATGCCCATTTTCTTTTATCCAGTATAATATAAACTAATTTGTACGAATTCAATTGTTCTTATATATGCAATATAAGGAATTGTCGCCGCTCGATTATCGTTGTACGTTTGAACTATTGAATGTGTTAAAACAACTTTGCTCTAGCGTATAATATGAAATAATAAAAAAATTATAATGCATAATTACGATTTTCTCTTCTCTGAAACTTCAGAACGTACTCATCGTGCTGGAAAGAGGTGCGCCCCAAAGAAGAGACCTTGGTCAACGCTGGAAAAGAAAGCCGTTCTCAAACATATTGAGAGACATATAATTATGGGAAATATTCTGGGTAAACGGCAGATAGCGCAATGCATCGATGCAGAACAGGTATCGTTGAATCGAAATTGGAAGAATGTGAAGGATTTTTGTATAAACTTGATCGGAATTAGAAAGAAAAAAGATCAGTTGTAAATGAACGGTATTATTTCAGAATCGGATCATTTTGGTAACGATGCCCCCTTTGCTGGTTGAATGGCGAACGGCGTAGTCCCTGACCAGACTGAGTAATGGCCCAGAATGACCGCATATGTTGTATGGACATTTCTTTTTCCACCGTGAGCGCAAATAATTTCTCAATATCTTATTATCTAAAGATTACACCAATGCAATTATATTATCATTCACTGCTTACATAATCCAATAGTGTAATCACTTCCGAAATAATCCAATTGTACTTCCAACGTATGTATGCTTTCATTCACTTTCAAAATTACTATTCGTGATGGGAAGTTGCGGCTGCGACATTCCAGGGTGTCTTATTGCATTAATAGCCATGTAGAGCCTATGCAGTAAACATACTTTTAGACTAATCAGGGTCTACACTGCTGTCTTCTGTAAAACAAGATAATTCCGTGTGTACTTATTTGTTAATGATTTTGTGCTGATTTGCATTGGGATAGAATAACATAAAGCCGCTTTGTACTGCGATTCGACCAACCCTGACATGACGGGTCACATGCCCCAACAACTGACCAATTACCTACATGTAGTATGTTTAATCAATTATTGACCATTTACCTATATTACAGTCGCTGTGAATATCCGTGCATATTGGTAGCTGGCAAAAGAGACCTAGTGGCAACCTCGCGACAACAAGGAACATACTGCTCAGTTTTGCCAGAGATATATAATTTATATATATACTATATGTCTCTGGTTTTGCGTAATTTGTCTATATTATAAGTGATGTGCCACCGGGTCCCCTTTGCCAGACGTCATCATGCCGTAGTAAGTAATACAACTATTAAGAATGGAGCACATGCGTTTCCCGTGCACACCAGCAATATACAGTACTCGTAAATAGAGTGAATTATAGCGTGGGACGAGTCATGACAAAACAGCATTAAATGTGATTTTATACCATGACACAGACTATAAACTAGCATATTGTCCCCATGTCACGTGTTCAATACAAAGGGGGGGGGGGCGTTCAAATTGTTTTTATCCAAAACTATTAGATTATTATGTTCACCCTAATATTATCTTTAATTATTGTCTTTCATGTATTGTGACACACACCACGCCGTATACCTTTGCAACAAACAAGAATACCGCCTACGTCGTGTATCCCCTCGCACAGAGCACGTAGCCTTATATGCTTAAGTCACTTAAATACTGGTGTTGTGAAAAGCAATGGAATCTGGAGCTAATCTCGTGGGTAAAAATGTGACCACAGTGATCATCACATACAGGATATCATTCAGAAAACCATCATAAACGTCATAGTCAACTTGGAGAATGATAATGAAGAATTTTATTGTACTTCACATCTTGCACTCGGTGCTTTCTAACTCGACGGCCATTTAAAACACGGAAATATAACATCAGATGTGCACTCCAAGTGCATGCGCGCGGGTCGGCATGCACGCAGGCAGACAGACAGACGGTTGATAGTATGGTCCACTGGTATTAAATTAAATACACAAATATTATCCAGTAGTATTGCCGTATAATAATACAAACGTGTCTGGACTTATGACCTTATGACCTTTGTGACCAGTATTTGTGCTACGCCGGATTTGTACTTTCGCATTTAGTAAAACGAAACACCGACCATATGTCTAAGAGACAGTATACTATATACATTTGTATAGCCTTATTGTATACTTTCATATTCTTCCCAGTCAATTGACATTGCTACGTATAAATATGTTGCCGTATTGTGTACGCTGTCAAGGAATTATATTGTTGCGAACTGATTCGCGCGCCTGTGATTTGTCAGTGGTGACAAAGTGATGGGAATTCCCCGTTACGCATACACAAATTCCCGGTTAGCATACACAAATTCCCCGGTTTACACAAATTCCCCGGTTAGCATACACACATTCCCCGGTTAGCATACACAAATTCCCCGGTTAGCATACACACTTTGGGTCCCCATATGGCTTTTGAAAATCTGGCATGCAAAATACTTGAAATAAGAAGTACACAATATCAGAAACATTTTACACGTCCAGCCATGCGAAAGTCTGTTTGAAGATGACACATTATATATAAGTGCTCGATCAGCGTAGTCCCAAATGATTCTGCGCATTTGCCCAGTATTATTCGGGCGTATTCTGCTCAGTGTGCGCAACTACACGATGTATGTGCACTGTATAAACCACACACTCGCAACATAATTCGCATGAATGTAACCATGCATGTTTGAAAATATTGTTTTGTATAATGTTGTTGTACTGTGACTCATATACACGTACTTGTATTATATGTTATGTAAATATTAAAATGTATGTGGTAATATGTATGTAAATATGTTATACATGTCTGACATGTTGGCTCTCCATAAATGGAGGAAATAAAGAATATATATCTGAACCAGGACTTTTATTATTATTCATATTTTAATGCATTAAAACATTCAGATAACGCTCATTCACATGTTATTATTTTTTCTTCTTCATTCAATGTATTGTTATATTTATCTGGAAAGAAATTTATGTCAGATTCTATACATTCTTTTTTCTTATAAAGATGTTAATAAAAGTGTTTCTGTTCTTCTAAAATTTGCTCTTTATCAGTTATCTTGGTCCATTTGCATTTAATTCCTATATAAGTTTTCTTTCGAATTTTCGTTTTTTCATATCTGCAAAGAATTTTGTATTTTTCCCCTCCTTCTACCCAATTAACTTTTTATTTGAAAAATAAAACCCTCTGCTCATTATTCATAAATGTCTTCTTATCGTTTTTGACGGTTATTTAGTACATCTATTTTCTTCTGGAGTATGTATATTTGCTTTAACCATTTCATCGATTTTTTATTGTACCTTAACTTCTTCTAATTTAATTTTCTGTTTCGCCTGGCACAATATTTTATTGATTCGTTTCTTAGTGTTCCTTTAATTAATTCCCACAAAATATTATGATTAGCCTCTTCATTGACTTCTGCAATTTCGGAAATGCTGTTCTTTATCATATGTTTATATTCGATGTCAAAAATACAGAACTGTTGACTTTAAAGTATCCCGGTCCTCGTGGTTGGTTATTAGTATATGTATATCCAGTTTTACAAGTGCATGGTCTGTCTTGATGCTGCTTCTTATCTCACATGACTTAATTGTATTAACAATATTATTCAAAACTAAAAAATCTAATCTGCATAGAACACGTTGTGTATAATTTGAGTGCCGTGTAAGTCGCTGCTGTTTTCCGTGTTTACTTAATATCCATATGTCAGACAAATAATAGTTTTCTATAATAGTATTGATGGTTTTCCGATTAACTTTTTTTGTTGTAATTAAACCTCCTTTTTTATCCAATTCGCAGTTTTGAGTGACATTAAAATCACCATCCATAACCATTATTGCGTTTTCATGCTGCGATAGAAAGTCATCTAGTTGTTTAAAAAAAGTGTTTCCTTCTGAGTTTGGCCCATATATAGTTATCAGGAGTAAGTCTTTGCTGTTTATATATGCTTCATATCAACAGCCTATGGTTGTATTCCTTAATTAAATAAACCACTATTATCTCCATGTAAGTATTCAAAGTTAACGATATTAATATAACAGTCCAACATAAAATACAACTTAAAGGTCAAACAATCAATTGCCTTTGACTAAGTCATTTAATCTGCGCATATAGCATATTGTGCATTTCCCTTGTTTTGATTGGGGGGGGGGGGGGGGGTTGGTGGGTGGAGGGGCAGGGGTTAAAAAATGGTTAGCTATTTGTTGACTTATTTTGATAAAATATTTACCTTTAACTATGCAGAGTATTAGTATTATGTTAAGTAGTATCAGTATAGCTATTAATTTATGTATTTATTGTTAATTGTTGTTTGCAAATTGTATTGTTTACAATAATAAATGACACAGTGGAACATGTGAACGTGTTAAACTGTATAATACATCTACATTGTAAAATAACGCGGATGTAAGATGGCGGACATGGAATAACAATTGATTACCAGTGAATGAATATTCGAATTTATACATAAACCAGTATGCACACAGGCTGTTAAATGTACTAAAGACTTAATAAGTGATATCCGTATGTTGTGTGGTTAAATTTGTGGTGAAATTATATCGATATTTTAAATTAAAGACTATCGGATTTGACGAGTGCAAACAATGGACAATAATACGATGGAGTATAACGTGAGTACAACTAACCGTTATGAATCGTTATCACCAGGTAGTGTTTTCACTACTCCAACAGATATCAGGCCTCCACCGTATCGATATGATCAGTTCTCAGCGGATCAGGGTCTACGAAGTTTGCACGACTTTGATGGCATGACAAGTGATGAAAAGTTATCTCACATTCTAACAAAGGTGTCCAACATTGAAAATACACAGAGTGACATGTATAGAAATATTCAATGTTTTGAGGTCAGTATGAAGACCTTATGTGGGCGGTTAGACAATGTCGTGTCATGCGTGAACTTGCATTCAAAAATTCTAAAACTTATCGCATACAAAGGCATAGACGGGGGGGGGGGAGGCCAGAGGTAGGCGAAACAATTTATTATTTCGTGGGATCGGTGAGCGAGACAATGAAGACTTGTTATAGGTGATGAAAGGCTTTCTACATAGTAAAGTGTGTCTTGATTCCCGCGACATCTCCATAGCGCGCGCTCACATGTTAGGCCGTCCCCGTTACCGTTATATACGTCCGATTATTGTTGCGTTTACAGAGTTCACAGACACTGAGCTGATCATGAGCAATGCTCGCCATTTGAAGGGGACAGGTTACGGAATTGACAGGGATTATCCGCGAGAAATAACCGATGCCCGGAAAAAAACTGTACCCCCCCCCGCTTTCAAGTTAGCACGTGAAACAAGTAAAAAGCCGAGCATAAAATACCCAGCCCGGTTGGTTGTAGACGGCAAAACGCAACAGGATAAGCTGCCCGACTGGTATGAAACTATGCAGGGTGACGTAATAGGCATGCTGAACGATTTGCCCCGTGGTGCATATTCGACGTCGACAGTCGCGGACGCTAGTGGCAACGTTAACGCTCCGAGAGAGGCACCGCCAGTGACACGCCAAAATCAATCCCCGAGTTTGCCCAGCGCCACTAGATCGCCACGTTTTGATAGGGCTACAGACGGGCAGCCACGTCCGCAGACTCTGATTGGCCAGCGTTTTACGAAACGAATCGCTCCACCCACAACGTAGTTTCGATTCGCCGAGGCAGCCAGCTCCACCGACGTCCCAGTACCTGCCGCCACCCACTTCATATCCGTGCTTCCCACCGCGACCACCTCCACAGATACACAGCTATTCCGATGTTACCAGACAGCCATGTGTATCCAGTGGGAATACAACATACACCAGTATATTCCCTAGTGTTAGTACAGCATACATCAGTGTACCAAGTGCAAACACCACATACACCAACGTACCAAGTGTGAGTCACATACACACCAGTGTAGCCAGTGTCGATATATATATTAAGTGTATATATCACATGATGCTTAATGATATTGAACGGTCACCAACTGTGAAAAATTGGGCCTCTCTGATTAAATCTATGTTAACACAACTTGGTTTTTACCATGTATGGCTTTCGCAAGGTGTGGGTGACGTCATAAGATTTTTACCAACATTAAAACAACGCTTAACAGACAATTTCTTTCAGGACTGGAACACTAGAATAAATGAATCTAGTAGAGCTTTATTTTATAAAAATATTTCATCTTTTGAATATCAATGCTATCTCGATTTCATCAGTGTAAAAAAGTTTAGAGTGGCTCTAACCAGACTGCGTGTATCTGCCCCCAGGCTGGAGGTTGAAACCGGCAGATGGCATAGACCAATTAGTACACACTTTGATGATCGTAAATGTAAATTCTGTAACGTGTTAGAAGATGAATTTCATTTCTTGTTTATATGTCCTGGTCCTGTCTACAATGACTTGAGGGTACGCTACATCGGTCAATAGTATAGAAGTAGACCTAACATGTTAAAATTAGTAACACTGTTTCACTCAGATAGAGCGTCTTATATAAGAAACCTTGGTAATTTTGTTTTCAGAGCGTTCGATAAACGTAACGAAATTATATCTCAGCTAAACAGATATATGTATTAATTAACTTATTGATATATACATTTATATAAAATGCACAGTACAGTCTTAGAACAGGCTGTGCGAATGCGCAGGCTGATCTAGGACTCCGCTGATCTCCAAGTCGACATGTGCATTTATGTCATTTCCTACCATACAATCATATACCGTTTGTTTACAGTATGACATGTATTATATGTGAATGTACATGACTGTATTATTCATGTAACTAGTTGTTTTACGCTATTGTGATGCTGATTTAAAGTGCATTTGCCAAAAACAAAAACTCTCCGGAAATTAAAAAAAATATTTAACTACTAGTAAGCTTTGTATGCTTTGTTTCGTTAAATTATCCTATACTTGTGTGGAAAGTAGATACATGTAGTATATGTGCACTATTACTTTAAAACGACAATTGGAATACAATGTATGCTTAAAGTATTCCTGTTTGAGGGAAAGAACGTTCATGCCATGACGCTACCACTGTTGCAGTGTTTTATGTATGTGTATGTACACAATGTACTTATATAGACATGTAATACTATACCACATTTAGAAAGAAGACATACATGTATATGGGTGTATATATGTGCGTATATGCGTGTACATGTATGTGCATGTATACATGTGTGTGTACATGTGTATTTCTATGTATATGTATGTCTATTTCTCATTTATTGTTAAAATTAATACGAGCTATATAACACTTAGCACACACTATGATCAGTAAGCGGAGACTGTGCGATGTACGTGTGTATGATACAAGTACAGATAAATGTATTAGTGGTTGCGGCATGTTCTGAAATCTATTTGCCTATTTGCCACGATTGTGGTGTTTCTAAATTTATTATATTTAGTAGTTTACCCATGTACGCCATCTTGCATTGTACGTATATTATACCATAGTCATGTATGTATGCTCATGAGGCAGTTGCCTCGATGCAATAAACTATTCTTCTTCTATATTGTATACAGATCTACCACTTGTCCTTTCTGAAATAAATTGAGTTTAACCCTTTCACCCCTAAGTAACTGGAATAGATTTTGATATGTTCATTTTGCAACCAACCCAACCGTCACAAAATGGTTTTCAGACTAGTCCATTTATGAAAAAGGGATATTTTTTGTTCTCAATATTAAAATTACTTTCAAAAAGTCCAGATCCTGATGAGCCCGGCTCGTACGAGCCGGCTCATCTGGATCTGCACTTTTTGAATAAACCGCTATAGCGGGATTTCGTGTTCAAAGGGCTAAATTAGCAATGTCGCACTGATGAACACCGAAGAACCAGTAAAATAAAAAGTAATTTAAGGGGCCAGTGGGAGTTAGCATCCAACCACCCCCCCCCCCCCCCCCCCCCCCCCCCCCCCGCCAAGTTGTAAGTTAATCTAAAGTGCTGTCAATTTAAAGCATGTTTTTGATGATAAAAAATGGAAAATAAAAAATAAACAGCAGACAATAAGATAGCGGTGTAAGGGTTAATGTCCGGTTGCCAGGTAACAACATGAGTGAGAATTGTAAGCTATGTATGTGGGTAGACAGGCGCGTAGCTGCCTATACGCGAGTACGCGGCTGAATCCACATGATTCTGAGAAAAAAAATCGGCCGAGTAAAGGGTTTATTTGTTGATTTATGATCATAAAACTTTCCATTTTCCAGTACTAAATAAAGCACCTCAGAACGCCCAGAATGCACCAGATTGCACCATTGTTTTAAAAATTCTTCGGGGGGGGGGGGGGGAGGGGGCATGCCCCCGGACCCCCCTAGCACAATTATGAATCCACATGGATAGAGGGCTAGCTACGCCCCTGGTAGACATGGGTGACAATGTAAAAACATTATTGTCAGACAGAGAATTCGGGTTAGCATGAATATATATGCGGAACAATAAGCGAACTGCATCGACTCTGTGCTCAGGCCAGTCTCAGGTGCGGGTTCACACTTGGGTATACCCGTTAGAATCCTCTAGACTAAAATAGAATTGCATGTGATTTGTCCGTTAGAATCCCCGAGACTAGAAATAGAATTGCAGGACTCTCATTAAGCGTATTTTAGTCTAGCTAGTTAGAACCGGTTTCAACAGATTACGGGGCTCTCGGATTTCTGATAAATCGTTTCTTCAATACGGGCGGCGGCGGCGGCGGCGGCGGCGGGACAACATGATCATACCACCAGCTGATTGTCTAAAGTGTGCATTTGGTTGGTTGTTTCTCTCAGAAAGCACTTGTATGTAAAAGCACTTTTACTCGCCCAACGTACATGTATAGATCGTCTGCTAACTTTAAACTTGTCGATTGTTACGCGTTGCGCAATGACGGTTATATTTATAACGTGGGGAAATCCCAAGACGCGCTGGTGGTATGATCATGCCTGCATTGAATAAACGATTTATCAGAAATCCGATAGCCCCGTAAGCTGTAGAAACCGGTTCTAACTAGCTAGACTAACAATACGCATAATGAAAGTCCTGCAATTCTATTTTTAGTCTCGGGGATTCTAACGTGGAAATACCATATTACGAGCTCGTTACGCGAGCCGGCTAATCTGCAGTAGCGGATTATTATTTATTTTTTTTTTTTTTTAAGAAATATTGAGCGTAGAATGCAGGAAATGGCTTCCTCAATTCAAAAATTTTCCGCGGGGTTATGCCCCCGGACCCCCTACCCAACTCCCTCGCACCGCTCAGTCGACAAACGAGCATATCCCGATTTTTTTTGATTTTTTTTTAAGAAATATTGAGCGTAGAATGCAGGAAATGGCTTCCTCAATTCAAAAAATGTTCCGGGGGGAAAACCCCCCTAGCCATCTCCCTCGCACCGCTCAGTCGACGAACGAGCATACCTCGTTCAAGTTCCATGTGGGCCCCCCCCCCCCCCCCTCCCCCCTTGGTGAAATCCTGGATCCGCCACTGATCTGGATCTGCACTGTTTGCATCGGGTTCAAAGCGTTAACCCTTATCCATACGTAGTATAGATATAAACCAGCAACGGTATACAGTAACCCGCAATCTATGTCTGTAACGCAGGGATTTCTGGTTAAGGTACACATGAAGATACAGCAAACGGTACCATACAAAGAGTTGTATGTTATGCCTTGGTCAGCCCACTAACTGACTACCAAGACGATACCATCAGGAAAACGCAATTGAAGGAATCAGGAACCCGTTTCACTAAACTTCAAACGATACAAATGTTCGTACGATGATTTGTATTAAAGGTAAATGCCCACTCAGTCGGCACTAAATGTTCATTATATGAATTAAATAAGTGCATACTTGTGTCACCATTCCACTAGTTCTAAAACTTACGAATTCCCGCGATACAGATATAATCATGGAGTAATATTTATTTTACTGATAGTGACTCGCGGTGGTATCCGGCTATTTTCATATGCAAATGAGGCATAACATTTTTTCATTATTTATACTAATTAAATGCGTCATCTGAAAACTAATATTTTCAACAGATTATTCAACAGATTATTCAACGAGCATACCTCGTTCAAGTTCCATGTGGCTCCCCCCCCCCACCCCCCCCCCCCACCCCCCCCCCCCCCCCTTGGTGAAATCCTGGATCCGCCACTGATCTGGATCTGCACTGTTTGAAAACTAATATTTTCAACAGATTATTCAACAGATTATAAAGTATGATCATTGCACATCAAAATATAAATACAGATAATAAATAGTAATGTCCGTTGACATTTTAAACAAACACAGTTATCGCCCCTGATGTCAGTGTGGAAATTTACGTCTGATATAAAATGTATTATAATACCAATCAATACGTGGGGTAATGGAAAATGAATGTTTCTCTTGCCAGAATATGTCATATCTACAGAATATACAAAACTATCTGATTTAATTCTTATAAAGAACAGTTTGTGCCTACTGAGTGGGCATGTAACTTTAATTTGCTTTTCACATTAACGTGGCTAACTAATGCTACCATTGGCCGCCTACATGTACACATCATTACACGTGAACACATCTACTAACCAATTACCAACGTCGCCTATCGGTGTAAATGATATTAAATTAATCATACGAAGTTTAGTGAAACGGGCTCCAATTGATTAAGGGGAGTAACTCCCTTACGTATACCTATATTTCTGTTACATTGGAACGTCTCTAAATCGGACACCCTGGGGGGCCTTCCGGTTTATAGATGTTCCACTGTAATTCATGCATAGTAGCTATTTAAAGACAAGCTTGTCTGCTTGGTAACATGAGCATTCATTATTATTACAAATAAATTGCAGTGCAATATGGCCTACATCAGCAAGGTGTCCAGCTATCCGGTTTCGTGATGTTTTATATAGTGTACGATGGGAGCAACGATTTTACCTAGCGCTACCTTGTACGGTGGGAATTGAATGAGATAGGAAACAAAATAGAGAATAGTAGGTTAATCCCGTGCATGGGAAAACAATATCTTAAGAAACGGGATGGGCGAGGCTCTGTCGAGCACATCCCGTTTCCATGCAACGCCAGATATTTTTTCCCATTCACGGCATAAACCTACTATTCTATTTATCTCATCAACACCTATAAATATCTTTAAAATGCAAAATAATAACCCCAGCCGCATCGTCAAAGTCGGAGAATCGACTAGTATGACAACAGCACATATTCATACGCAGTGATTAGGTCATATTTACAGGATATCAAAAATGTTTCACGGCACGGTGTTTCACGGCACATACGCACTGTGTTGACGGGATACAATCAGATATATTCTAACCGACGAATGAATGAAATCCGGATGTGGATTGTAGAGTTCCCGCGTAGATTTTAATGTGCATAAAGACCAACAATATTTGCATAATTACGGATATATTTATAACGCGGGGAAGTCCCACGAGTACGCGCTGGTGGTATGATCATGCCGCCGCCGCCGCCGCCGCCGCCTCCCGCAGATTTATATTTTACCCAGCACACAACCCAATAGTAATAATAGTAATAATAAAAATACTGTTTCTGAGCACTGTATGTATGCCTCCTTCAACTAACTCAAGGTGCATGATCACGTGGTTATAACAACAACAACAGTGACTGAAGTATTGAAATCTTGCCCACTCCAAAGTAAATATTATTATTAGTAACCTATATATTGGTTATCCATTGGTTTGTGAAAAAGTTTGTAACCGCCCTTTTCTCCTATATTCGGTAATCTACAAACGCGAAATTTGTTGTATCACTTCCAAACTACATCAACCGGATTCTTTTTAATTTTTGGCCATTATCTCTGTTTAAAACTTTAAATATAGCGAAATAACACAATTTGGCTATAAATAAACGTTTTAACTACAATAGTTCGGTAAACTGGCTATAAATAAACGTCTTAAAAATAACTACAAGAGTTCGGTAAACTAAAGTTAGGCGGTTTGCCTTCTAGTCCCGGGGCAATTTGTACGGAGCTTGCGTCTATTTTTAGATGGCACTGTAACCGGTAGCTCCGGTAGCTCCGCCCACTCGCGTGCTGCCACAGAATTCGGACTACAACTTTGTGTATTGCGGAGTGTAATCTGTAGATAAATAGAGCATACAATACAGGTTTTACGCTGGAATATTTCGCAACATAATGGTGACAACAAAACATTGCTGCTATGGCGATTCACGAACCCTCAAACCCGGTGAAGACTAATACTTTATTGGATGGATTTGGGAACGGGTTTCCAAAACCTGCACAAAATCGAGAAAAATGTCAACGCTGGGTACAGAACTGTGGTCGAAAATATTTTACCATTGACAATGTTACCAGAGACACCTACATATGTTCGATGCACTATGTGGGTGGACGATGCCCGACAGCTGAATAGCCCATCAAATGCGGAACACAGGTACATTAGGCCTATTAATTATTGACATACATGTACATGCACAGTAGGACCTATACAACTTGTAATGACGGAGGTGTGTCCGGACAGTGCAAATAACCGGATTATAATATTGGTCTGAACTGGCCACTCAAGAGTCAGCCTGTGCATTTTGTTGAGTAATACTCATGCATGTTGACCCTGATCTCAGTAATCAGACTGTATTGATGCACATGCTGATTTGGCTAACATATGTCCGTCTGTGTGTGGGGAGTGTGTGTATCCGTTTTTCAGTTTTTCAACTTAAATCATTGTAAAATGGGCCATACTGTTTTACTGTTCATACGATCCAGTTCATATTATGCCATGCCCCTAGCCCTAAGGTCAGTCAGTCATAAGTGTGCATTCTGATCTGGGTCTATGCTGACAACAGTCCAGATCTTGCTGATGCACCTGATAATGAGCTCAGCATGATCAGTCGGCTCATCTGGATCTATTGAAATGGTTCATAATGAAATTAATGGTCTTTTTAGTACATTCACCAAAGCAAATCAAACTGGAAAGATCGGATGCAGCGCAGAGTCTACTGCTGTTGACGGATACAAATGAAAGTGATGTGGGTGGCGTGGGCTCCAGCGCACCAGAAGTTCCATCAACTTCACATACCAAGACCATTCCAGACCAGCGACAGCTCTTCATAAGTATTGGAACCACCTGTAAACCTTCTGTACGTGATCATGAATGTCAAACAGACAATCCACCAACAACAAGTAATTAAAGTAAGTATACAAAATAAAATATTGGAAAACAGTGCCAAATTAAATGAAAGTGTTACAACATTTGCATTATGCAAGCCTGTGGGTAAAAAAACAAACCGTTCTTTTATTGTAAATATTCATTTCTGAGTTTAGGATTTTCCCCCCATATGTACTTGAACATGTATACGTACTTGTACAGGTAATATATGGGAGTTAGTACTAAACCCATTGACCCGGCCTTAAATGACCGTAGCTGTTGATAGGCATTTACACACCAACAAACAAACAAATGATACATGTAGGCTTCCTCTACAGAATAGCTAATCAGATCTGATTTACACTTTAGTTGTTAATTGTGACCTAATTTGTATATTTTCCGTCTGAAAACAAAAGTAATACACAACTGTATGTGGGTGGTGGTCGGGAGAACGAGTAAATTAACTATCACTATTTGCCTAGTTTGACCCTCCGGTACATTTTTATCTTTGGCTCTTTTGTTACCTGGGAGTTTAATTGGGTTATTGCCCATTATAAAAGTACTAGGATTATTACTGATCCTCCTGCTTTTGGGAGGGGCCAAGTGATTCTGGTGTGACGAGGACCAGGCATCAGATCAGGATTATTCTGATTTCAGCGCTGAATAATAGTTTTGTTCTTGTAAATATTCAGTTCTAATTTTGGGAGTTTTCCCCCATTTGTACATGTACTTGAAAATGTACATGTAGTTGTACAGGTAATATGGGATTTAGTACTAAACCCATTGACCGGGCCTTAAATGATCTTAGCTGTTGATAGGCCGTTAAACCCCAACAAACAAAACTTTACATGTTCAATTTGGCTGCCGTTGACTGGGTCACTTGTTGAATTCAGCTTACATTTACTTTATCAGGTCATTTACATATCTGCGTACATTGTATGTATGTTTCTGTCATATTTACTGGAATATGTTATTTTCATAATGTTAACAATCATTTTAATCAAAAATATTTCACAATTAAACATAGAGTTCCACATGCCAGGTTACAATATTGGGAGACATATTTGTTTTGTCCATTCTTTAGCTATAACATTTGTCGTGCAAAATAAACATTCATTCACCATTACCGACGTATTAATGGCATTATTTTTCTTTTTTTTTATATGAAAACGTGAATTTCGTCACTGATATCAGGGGCGATAACCGTGTTTCCATCAAAGGTTAATGGAAACTATATTCTCTCTACTTAGTTTTGTATGTGCAATGATCGTACTTTGTAATGTGTCGATAAAAGTATTTGTTCGGGTGACACATTTAATTGGTATAAATAATAATAAAAATGTCATGTCTCATTTGCATATCAAAATAGCCTGATACC
>CM055281.1:16096327-16123867 GCA_029237695.1 Conchocele bisecta | reverse complement strand
TAGCCTGATACCACCGCGAGTCACTATCAGTAAAATCAAGATTACTAAATGATTATATCTGTATTGTGGGCCGGCACTCGTAATTTACGTAATTGAAGTAACGGACCGAGGTCTATAAATACATTAAATATGCCTAAAAGCATCCATAAACGAAAAAAGAAGAAGCTAAACACACATATACATACCTCGGTCCGTTACTTCAACCTGTGGATGGTACCACAACTTTAACTGCTACATGTATGTAATTTGCGAATCCGATCTCAAATCCCTATTCTGCAGAGGAATACTATGAATGGAAACGTAACTCTGCTACGGACAGTACAGTTGTACATTTCAAGAGTTACTGTTCACAACTATGAACAATGTGGCTTACTCGCTTACCACATTTATCCAAGTGTTGTGAGTTTGATGCCCGGGTGGGATGTAGATCTCTAAGCACTGTTTCATGTTGGAAAGTTGCGGAGTCATTTGCTGAGAAATGGTTAATATTGGTAAGAAATTCAATAAAAGGCTACCCATGTACATAATAGTGTTTGATTGTTTGTTTCAGGGAAGCTGTCTACATACCTTAGCCATCTGGATTATTCGTCGAGCTCTTCACACCACAAACCCTGCAGTCAAGGCAGACACCAGCAGGGCGGGTATTGACATTTTATATGAGCGGTCCCAGAAGAAGCAGATAAGGCGGAAATTGGTTCTCATTCTGCTGTTGAAGGACAAAGTCCACCAGAAGAATCGTTGCCCGAAGACACTACTCCACCTGGGCAACAAGTTGCCAAACATTCGCGAAATGGGAACTGATCCAGTTCCTGACCTACACCAAGCAAAATATAGTGTCGCCATGACAGACTGTCATCACCTTAAGATCAGGGACATCTGAAAATATAACCCTCGAGGAACAGCTTGAGACAAGTTCAGTCACAAAAAAATTAACCATTTAACCATCCATCCATGCCAGCGGCAGTGTTTGTGTGGTTCTTAACTCTGATTTCTGCTCTAATCAACTTGTTGAAAGGATGTGTTGACAATACATGTTACTCTTTGTGTTGATGGAATTGAGAATGAATCTTATTCGCACAAATCTGACTCATGCAGTTTTAAGATTGGTCAATTTTTTTTCAATCGGTGACTCATTCTTGTGGTGGACAGAATCTGTACATTTCTGATTATGTGACACTCGAAGGACTAGATATTGAAATGGTCAGAAATATATATACTATGCTTTTACACATATGTGGCTGTGACCACAGGTTGAAGTAACGGACCATGGCCTATAAATACATTAAATATACCTAAAAGCATCAATAAGTGAGAGAAAAATAAGCTAAACAAAATGTATTTACTCCATGTGTGATATAAGGGAGTAAATAATTTTGTTAGCCTATTTTCTTTCACTTATTGATGTTTTTAGGCATAATGTATTTATAGGACTTGGTCCGTTACTTTAACCGGTGCCTGTGACTGGATAATGTGGTTTATGGGATTTGTGGCCAGTGTAGCTCCTGATCAAATAGTACACTCCTGTAGCCTTGTTAGAAGCATGATGGAGGTTTCATTGATGCAATGGTGAACAGTGCAGATTCTGTGCGGATATGTGTATCTACACTGGACGCCAATCCCATAAGCCCTATTTCTCCAGTCACAGACACATATTTGAGCAAATTTAAATATCCTACCGCCAACCTAGAGTGATTAGCATTTAAGTTATTGCAGTCAATCTTTGATTCATAGATTTCCGTTTAACGTCAACAGTCTATAAAGTCTGTATTTGGTTGGTTTCATATGGTTCCGGTTATCTTCGCAATAAAGGATTTTACTAGAAACATCCAGAATAGACCGAAGACAAACTTTGTAGACTTTCGAAGTGAAACGAAAATTTACGAATTAATGATGTATGTTTGTGCTATTACCATGATTATAATTGAAATCAATGCCCAATGGTCAAACTTGTAACAAATTACATGTGTACAATACATTTAGAATTCGAAATTTGACTTCGAATGAAATGGTGCAATTGGTTGATATTGGTCATTTGCAGTGCATGATGTGAGAAACAACATACTGAGGCCTCATCTGTAACACAGTGCCTTCAATCATGATTCATACCCAGGCATACAAAGTATGTCGAGGTGTATATAGTTTTTGTATTTTCGTCCATCCGTAAGATTTGTGTTCAATGTTTTTGGGTACCCATTATATCTGCAACCGTAAGTCGCATTGAGTTGAATCTTCAGATACTTCTTTATCGGCATCCATATTTTTATACTGTAGCCCACCGATGTGGCTTTCCTGCACAAGGTCAAATTACTTAAAAGTTTTGAAATATTTGCGTCATACATGTCAATGTTTTTAAGAACACAATGTCTCTGCAACCGCAAGTCGGGTTGACTTGAAACTTCATATATGTACTTCTTTATGCGTGGGTGGCAGGTGGGAGCACGCGATGGGTAATTTAACGATCGGGGTTCTCCTTACCGGAATCCCGACTGGAGACCTGGTTTGGCCCTCACATACGTCTTTGGCATTTTGTATGTGACAGTTGAATCTGGCTATACCCCTTATGCGAGTATTATAATGCTATTTTAGGGGAAGGGGCTAAGTGACTTTGGTGTGGTATGGACCTGGCACCAGGTCGGGTTATTCTAATTTCAAGGCTGAATATATTTGTTCTCGAATTGTGTTAAATGTTTTCAAATATTAGCATTAAAGTTTTAAGTACTCAATTTATCTGCAACTGTATGTTGGAATGACTGGAAACTTACTTCTTTATCAACAGCCACATGTTCATTCTATATCTCACCTATGCGGCTTTCATGCAAAAGGTCAAGGTCAAATGACTTGGCGGCGGCCGGGGTATGTGTCAGACCCCGCTCACTTGCTCTAGTCCTTAAAAGCAAGAATAACACCTATTAACATACTGATTTCTTTTGGGTTTTTTTCGCATACTGATTTTGTCTCCAGAGCATAACTTGAATTCCTTTTTGTATATTTATCACAACTCTTGCCTCACTAATATTTCCTTTGTTTTTTCTCGCATCGATTTTGTATTCTGGCACATGACGGTATTTCAAATTTGACCAAATATGGTCCTGATATATATCAAATCGAAGGTATCGTGGAGACACTCTGGATAATATTTTGTCAAAATCGGATTATACATCATATAGATCCAAGATGGCCGCCGACAGGTCATCATATACTTATATATTTTGTCTTCTTCTCATGTACCGTTTGGCGGACACTGGTCAGACTTCACAGTTGTGGTGCGTGGGTGAAGCATTTTCATATTTGTTAAAATGGAGGTTGTCGCATAATCCAAAATGCCCGTCGTAGAAAATTGGGTAAATTTTTAAAAAACATCATATCAACCATGTTAATTTTACATTATTATTCTTTGTATATCAAGCTTGATTTGCCACGTTAATATCAAGGGTGATAACACTGACTCCTTAAAATGTTAATGGAAACAACTATTTATTCTCTCTATTTATCTTTTGATGTGCATGATCATATTTTGTAGCAAGTCGGTACAAATATTTATTCAGGTGACACATTTAGTTGATATAAATAATTGAAAAATGACCTGCCTCATTTACATTCAAAATAGCACAATGATACAACCTATCAGTAAACTTAAGATTACTAAGTGAATATTTCTGTGCAGTGGGCACTCATAATGTTTAAAACTGTTGGAATAGTTACACAATTATACTTATTTAATATTTAATTCCTATAAAGAACACTTTGTGCCAAACAGATGGGACCCCAACTTCAAATCATGATTTGCAACTTTGCTGAAGGATGTCTGGCACCCAGTCATTTAGTGCAAAGGCACGACACTTGTCTTATCAGCTCATTCACAAACACCACATCATACAAAACACTTGTCACATGTATTCGTTAGTGGGTGTGCAGTACAAAGTCCAGTAACATGGTGTGTAATGGGTGCGATTGCATCCCGTAACATTTGGTCAGGTGTGTATTTTTTTACTTTAACTTACGTTTTCTGGGGGAAATAACTACCTTGTGTACTTGTGTATGTGTAATATTTCTCGGACTTTTTCAAGGCAATGGTTTCTGTTTCGATGTAATGTAATTTGTATGACCTTTCATGAATTTCACTCACAAGTTCATATTGGTGCTTGTAGGAGTATTTGATATCCAGTATACCTTTTCCATGGCTTTCACATTTTGTAAAACCGTCTGGAGTTTCGACAATGAAATGGAGAAATGCCAAACATGTTCATGTGTCTGAATGTGGATTATTTCTGGCACTCATATCTTTAGCTTATAACGTCGTTCAAATTGTACTGCGTCAATTTTATCGAATTTAAGATTGAATATTTCATGACTTTCTTCAAAACGCCAGTTTTAGAAGTTGATGGTTTTAGGATTTTTATACCATGCACTGCAGTGCCGGTGATAAGTCGCTAGGTGGTGTTGCCAAGTCGGACTGTTGTTCTGTGCGCACTCGCCGAAACAAACCGCCAGTGGACGGGTTACACTATATTTGCAATGTAATGTCCCTGGGTAAGTTTATAGATCGCGTCTCAGTCAGCGTGGGACTAGATGCCTTTTTTTCTTTTGTTAGGGGAAAGTACTAAAATTGGGAAAAAATATGAAAACTGATGGCAAGACAGTGCGTCCTCCCGGCCCGCGCAATATTTAAAATTGCGCCATGTCAATTAAAGGTGGTGCAGGATGTTGAATGTAATATCTTTATAATGGAAAGACAGAGTTTAATGAAACATAACGCAGTAAATGCTTAACAGGTTGCAAATTAGTATCCCCTACGCTAGTAACACCTTTCATTTTTCAATAACTCGTGAACTGCCTCACCGATTTTGATATTATTTGACCATAATGTGTGTCTAGAGATGGAGCCTGGTTTAGCACATGACCCACGTCCGACCGATCAAGGTCACAGAGTACTTTTTTTCTTTTTTATTATCAAGGCTGCCAGCGAGGGGATTAGCTTCGTTTAATGATGCCAGTTCTTGCATTATTATATAGTTTTCTTTAATCTAACAATTTTCTGGTTTTGACGAATAATTGGTTACCATGGATGTGAATAAAAATATAAAGAACGTGAATGTAAGAAATAAACGGTACTCGATTCTTCATGACAGTTGTAGGTTATCGTAAAGAACTTTTAGAGCATAAAACACATAAAACACATATGTCACTTCTATGATGTGCTACATATCATCGAAATCCGTCCGTTTGCTTGGAAAAGTTTAAAGAAAATTTACTGTAAAAATGACGTCACAGAATATGTCACGTCGGAAAATCAGGTTCGGAAACCACGTGATCCAATACCCTGATATCTACAACTGTACATGCTACTTGCAAACATGTAGTTGGCCTTAATAATAATAACATACACTCGAAGCGTTCTTTTATAACATGGTCATTCATGTTATAATTGTTCTTGTTATAGTATGTATCTGTGTAGAACCAGCACCAGGTCCGTTAAGTATGTAATATCCCGATCACGTTATTCATATCACCAGTAAACTATGTCCAGTCCTTCTCAGAGTGCATTGGAATCCTATAATTACTATTTATTTCAATTTCAGAAAGCGGAAAAACTTTTTTCGTGAGGGACCTACTACAGAAACAGAGAATACAGCCGGCGATACAGCGAATAATATTTATGTACAAACGATGGCATCATAAAAAAATAACGTTGCACCAAATGTGGAGTTCATCAAAGGAATACGATTCGATCTGGAACAAGACACTTTCTTCGACCCGAGGGGGGTTAGAAATATGATTATAATGGATGATCTAATGTCATCTTCTAGTAAGGATCCTCGCATTAACGATTTGTTCACAGAAGGAAGCCACCATAGAAATGTGTCGGTGGTTGCCATTAACCAAAATATATTGTACAATAAAGATCCAACACAGCGTCGAAACTGCCATTACTTGGTTCTGTTCCACAATCCTGCCGATATGCAGCCGATTATGACACTAGCTCGGCAGATGTATCGGGCAATACGCAGTATTTTATGCGACATTTCAAAGAAGCTACAAGCCACCCATATGGACACTTGGTAGTGGATCTGAAACCTACGACGCCGGAACAGTTCCGCCTGCGTAGTGATATTTTCGACATATAAGAGAGCAACCAAGACGAACACCCTCATTCGTTGACAAACCTTCAACCAGAGCAAATGTATTCTGAAAGAGAGACAAACTTGAAAATACAATCCGAAGACATGTTTCCTGACAGTAAAACAGAAGACTACTACAGCAAAGACAAAATGGTGTCTTGTGATGATTGTGGCGTGCTGTTTGAAAACATTCACGATCTGCAGAAACACGTGAAAAACTGGTGTCCAGAACAGCTATCTCTCAAGAGAAAACTACCAGGTGACGATTACATACCAGATAAGAGAATGAAATTCGATCTAGATGACGAAAGTGCTTTTGAGAACAATGATGAAGAAAGTGCTTTTTAAAGCAATGATGAAGAACATGAAGTATGTATGGCCTTGGCATCGACGGCAAAGGAGAATAACGAAGAAGAGTGGCAGAATAAAGTAGACAAATATGAAAAGGGAGGACTATCGGATGCTGAAGCTGAAGAGAAGGCCGACAAAAAGCTACGTGAAGACGATATGCGAGATTTCATGAACAGATACGCAAAGCTGATTCAGTACATTTTGCAGCTGAGAAATGGCCATTTACATGGTGAAATTATGGATACTATCGGAAAATATATGAACAGTGACATTGATCGTGAAAAGGCTATTCGAATGGCACTGAGGAAATACAAACACCAGTTTGAAGAATACATGGATAATGAAGACGAAGAGGAAGAAAGCATGGAAGAAGGCACGGATGATGATGAAGAATACACAGAGGAAGTAGATACCGAATGACTCGAATTAATGTACTAATACATGTAGTTTTGAATAACTCTTATACTGGATATTCGTATTAATACATGTAGTTGTGAATGACTCTTATAATGGATATTAGCATTTATACATGTAGTTGTGAATGACTCTAATAGCGGACATTTGTATTAATACATGTAGTTGTGAATAACTCTTATAATGGATATTCGTATTAATAAATGTAGTTGTGAATGATTCTTATACTGGATATTTGCATTATACATGTGGTTGTAAGGACAGTATGTGTATGTGTCTAATATTGGACATTTGTATATTATGATGAATAGGACTCTAATACTGAACATGTTGTATTATGCGTGTGTTTGTAAGATCAGTATGTGGATGGAGCCCCGACCCATATTTGATCATGTGTACGGCGGCAAATACATATATTGAAAATAAGTCATTTTGTTTTTATTCTTGAATTCCAGTTGTTGAGAAAAAACACTATTGTCTGCTTGCATGATTTGGCTCAAAACCTGGCCGAGGTATATCTCGTTAGTTCACAAAGGAGACTGTTAATGATGATAAAGATTGAATAGGCACAAGCACCCGATAAACCCTGGCTCGGGATTAGCCAAACATGCAAGTGGACATATGTGCATGCTCTGCATCTTGTCGTAAAATGTGTTACATCTAGACCAGAATATTGTGAACACATCAATATGCAGAGTATACCCATATGATACATTAATCAATCAAACATTTACTGTAGGCTATGAATCCTGGAAAGTCAAATAATGACAAACTCATGTACATTCATAGATATGTATTATTATATGACACATACAACTCAAACAAACATATACATGTACATACATCGAAATACATAGTGTTTTGAACATGAAATGAAGATATGAAATGGTTCGTCACTGATGAACTGTGTAATGCCCATACGCATAGCTCTCTATGCCAGTAAAGTAACGTTCATCGTCATACGGGAAGATGCTTGTTTTCTGAACAGTAATACTGTACAGCTGGTGGTCAAAGCTACGAATCAAATTCATAGAATGACGCAATGAACATTTGGACGAATTTGTTCACCCCTTTGTCTCTTAATTGCATATTGTTTGTTTTCCATATGTTCAACCCCATATTCATCATTTTCAGTCTCCATGTGACTGTATTTGAGGCTGTACATTTTGGGTCGCAGGCCCACAAATTGCTCAACAATTTTACCACCACATCTTTCATTTTTCCAAGTACTTTACTGTTTTTGCTGCTATACAACGGGTGGTCCGTTTCAAAATTACTCGTGTCAAACATATCCCCCCCCTCCCCATGATTTTTTTTCATGTCCTTATACCAGTTTTCTGTTTCTATTTCATAACACAGAGAATCTGTATCAGTAAAAAGCATCTGAGCCTTTTCACCATATTGCGATCTAATGAAGTCATAGTGGAACTGATACATGAATACTTTTGAAATGTCAAGAATGCAAAAGCCGGCGTAAATTGGTCTGTTCAAAACAATGTTTGTTTTCTTCAAGTTCACAGCCATCAAATCTTCGTTGAAAATTCTGAAGGATTGGAAGTTTGGTTTTCCACATACTTTCCTGAGACGTTTTGGGGTGTTGACGAGTTCAACGTTTACCCGTTTTCTCATGTTTTCAATAGTTTTCAATAGTTTTCCCGAAAATTGAATTGTTTGCCAATTTAAACAGATCCTTTTCAATGTTGTTTTTAGCCACCTTTCGTTTTTCAGTGTTTAAATCTATGTAGGGTTTCAGCCAACAAGACTGCGTAAAACCGATGGCTCTGTGAACTTTTCTGAGTACCAGACCTTTTGACAAGTAATATTTTAAATTTCGATAGTGCACTACATAATTTCGTTTGGATTCTAAACTGGGTACAAGCTTTCTTGCTGCTTGCCCTTTAATACCTAACTGTTCCCTTAATTGCTTACTATGGTCTGATAGCATGTGTTCGGTGATCACCTGTGATTCTGGAGCTAACGGATAATCATTGTGTCCATGGTGTAAACTCGCGGGATAATCCAGGTCGACTTCTAAAATGTAACCAGTGCCAGAGTCATTTGATACTTTTGAAACATCCAACTGTTCTATGTCTGTTTCGTCAAGCCAATAAAAGCTTTCCTCCGGGAGGGGTTTGCATATGGCCGTGCCGTAAAGATTGTTCATGTCCAAATAAGTCAACCAGGTATTGGGTTTTGTCTCATCATAATTGGAAGCTTCCGGATTGTTAGCTTGTGCAAACGTCTTTGAAATCATTGATATTCCACCACGGACCCCCTTTTCGATTAAGTTAACCATGTCTATGTCATCCAACAGCTCCATATATGCACCCGTCATTTTTAACATGGCGTCCCAATTGTATCCTGGAAGTGTGTAGTAGTGAGCTGGGTCAAATTTGTAGTACTTCAAACAAAGCGAGCAAAAGTTTTCGAATACCTCAGACAGCAAAATTGTATCCGTCTTGACATACAAATCGTGCAGATCACCCAGATTTTTCATGGCAAATGTCTTCCAAATGACCTGTGCATGATCATAATCGTCGTCTGATAACTCTGTGGTATTCAATTTGTTGTAAAACTGATCTCCAACGGGAATGCACGATGTCGGCCTTGATTTGTATTTGCCTGCCGATTCCATGAGGTGATGCATGTCATACCCACGTAAATTGTGGAAGATAACTGGTATGAAAAATTGTGACTCAAATGATCGTTTCCCTGTCGAAACTGATACTGAAAGTTACAGTTGGAATGGGCCGCCCCCCTGTACTGTCCACTAAGATGGTCATGGTCTCGAACCCTAACGTCTCCTAATTCATCGTCACATATGTGGCAATGTAAGGCCTCTTGAAATGAACGTTCTTGGTCCGGTGTTAGGTTCATAGGTTTTACTTCATTCAGAATTTTGCAAATTTGCTGTTCTTCCTTCAACATACTTTCGAAAAAGTTATCTATAACATTCGGTCCTCGGTATACTTGCGCTGATTTAGAAAATTCGTCATTAGTGCATTTGATCATGTAAGAAAAGCCGGAGGGCTCGTGTTTCTGGTGCTTTGTCGTGGACGATTTAATCGGATCGGGGTCACAAGTGGCTATGGGTTTCACAAAACTTTCAAGGTCGGCATAGACTACAAATGGGACCGGAAGTTGTTTTCGCACCTGATTAAAATATACCCATTGTTTGTCTTCCGACTTGGGAAAGCTAAGTTTCTGGGGTCTGTGTGGCGAGCAGTACGGTACATCTCATTCAACAAGTGCTCTGTAGAGAAACCATGCAGACATTAAATGCAATAGTAAGTCTGACATTTATGTGAAGTTCTGTCTCCCAGTAACCGACTGAGATTTCGTATGAGGCAATAATGCCTTTGTTCCCCTTTAGAAAACAGTAGCAATTTGACATGTCTTATCATGTCTCTGTGATTCGTAGTAAGGGATATACGTCATCCTTCTCCAGACCAAATACATTCACCGAGATACCGTTTCGTTGTTCAAATGCTGGTATTTGTGACAGAGCCACCGGAAAAGTAACATCCTCGCATTTCAATTCAGTTTCGTATTGTCTGTAATGACTAACACGGTCTGGGTTGTCTGGCCCTGCGACATGGTGCAAAGCCGCGAGCACAGACCACAGGAAACATTTCTGATCATCATTTTTTATATTGAGTACGGCCCGTTTCTTTTGAATGTTTGGTGGCTGAGGGAGATAACTGCTACCTTCTAAGGGAGAGTATTCTACAGTGCTGACCTCGAGTTTCAATATTTTATCAATAGTCCAGCCGCTTCCGTCCCTTTCAAAATTTTGGTACGGATTGTGTACATTCTGGAATGCTTCCGCCATTTGCTCTTCTATTTGTGACACGTTTGTACATGCAAAAGTGATCGATCTGAATACTGGTTCAGCATATACAGGTTCATTGTTTTGATCATATTTGATACATTTTACGAACAGTGTGATGAACCATTTCATACCTTTCGTTGTTTTCAGTTTCTCTTCAATGATGTCTGTAATATCAGTGTCATTGTTCTTAAAAAATTGAAGTATGTCCCACATGTTTCCTGAATTTGGTAACAATGTCTCTGTGTTCGCCGAACCATTCAATGCAGTCATCCGACCACCATGTTGTCGACTGCTCCAATTCTCCCGCCTCGTTACACAACTATCGCACACATCTGTTCGTTTCCCATAGAACCTTTCCGGAAGTGGTCTGTGAAACCACTGACATTCCCTGCCAAGCTCTCCACAGCTTGCGCAAAACTTCTTGCCCGGTAAAAGCGTGTTACCCTTTGAACACCAGTTGCATTTTTTCAATAAAACAGTATTGCCATCATAGCATGAGGAACTAGTGTCAATATATTTCATTTTCTTTGCAGCTTCATACAAATTGATTTCATCTGGAGACTTTCTTTTTAACGAGTGGGTTCTTTCATGTCTTTTTAACGCATCTTGTCTGCCGCACCGAGTTCCACAAAATCGACATTGATAGATTCCTCCTCCGTGAACTGTAGTGTACGTTGGAGACGCAATAAGTCTTTCTTATAATTGAATGTGCTAGCACATATTTCGCAGACTTTCCCCGTAGTTGCAGGTTGCAGTGTCGTCTTCGATATCCATTGTTCTGAAGAAGAAAAAAAACGCACAATAATTCTAAAGATTATGGGAAGGGGAAAATAGAGACATAATGAGACATGTAGAAAACATGTAAAATGAGCATAGGGGCGTGTATTTCCCTATGTAAAACTGAACATAAATTTAAACAGCAGTAAACACGTACTAATGCACAACTGTAAACGACTATTAATTATGTCGTATTGTCTCGATTTGTGAAATGCTGAAATATTGTTCTGTAATTCAAACGACGAGGCTAATATACGCTTCCGTAGTATATTAAACTACATTGTCATATATTACACAGTCGCACTTCATTTAAAACACGAGTAACTATAGCTTAATCGGAGACAATATTAACGCTATGTCATGCATATTGAATAGTAAAACCGACTGTTCGCTTATAATACTACATTAAACCAAATAAACCCATTTAACACTCTATCTAGCATATGCATAAAACCAATTTTGTCAAGGTTAATCTGATTGTAATTGTACACTAACGTGACACTTGTATTGAAGTGTAGCCGACAAAATACACAGTCACATTGAGCATACATGTACTATATGAAAAGCTTAAACCCACTAAATGCTATTTACCTGTTAGTGAAAGTCGACAAGTACAAAATGTCGTCTGCTCGTATCTACTACAGTCTGTATTTGGCGATGGCAGGTAAAAGTGCTTTTAGCCTCGTTGGTAAAATAATTCGTCTGCTTGTTATGTAGTCAGTTAACGATGTTTATCGGCTGACGTATACTGTAGAAGTGACAAGTAGTGGAGTAAATGTGCAGTTATAAAAATTAAGATGACATGTAATTGGTTGTTGGGTAAAAAGTACATTGTTAATAAAGCAAAAGCGTCGCTTACTGATGTGTGACATACAAAATCACTGTATTGTACAATTCAGATATTAGATATTAAACTGAGCTGTTGATAATGTTTATTGCGTACTGTCGAAAGCAAACCGGTTGCAACCGGTATAGTATTGTTAAACTTAGAAATGATGAGACGTGAAAAGGACAGTTAGGCCATGTTTACAAATCCCAGACGTCTTAAATCATGGAAAAGCGGTTTGAGTGATTATAGATCAGTCTGATTACATCGCATCTAAAATGTGCAATTAAGATACTATTTGATTGGTTGTTTCTTTTACGAAAGCGCTTTTACAAAACATCTGTAATATTACAACGAGCTGTGCAATATTCTGAGGGGAAACCTTCGAGTACGCCGCGCCTCCGCCGCCGCCGCATTCCCGCCGCATTCATTATTTATAAAATAAAAAAATCACACAGGGATCTATTTTTAGAAGCCTGGAAAATCCCACCTGGTTTCTATTTTTACAATCTGGACGGAAATCCCACGGGGGGGGGGGGCTATTTTTAGAATCCGGACGGAAATCACACTGTGGTTAACGAGTACGATGGCACCACCGGCGCCACTGAGTTTGAACACCCAAAACCCATTCATCAAGTGTGTCTATTAGTCGGTTCTTTTGTGTAATTTATACCAGATTAGGGTCATATGTATACACGACATATTGGTGTATAATTCAGGGTACACGGGCTCCAATTATGCCAAAAAGGTCAATGACCTTGAAATGACCTTGAACGTGTCCGAAAAAAATGGCACCCGGATTTTTCGGAAAGCCAGACACCAAATGTATACAAAACCACCAAGAAACAAAAATTAACAAGCGGTGCCGGAATCTCGACAATTAACTATTCGTTACAAAACGTGATATTTTGTATTCGTGATTTGATTGGACCAGACCAATGTTGGCTCACCCAGCTGACCAATCAATCGAACAGTTGCCGATCACGTGATCTTGATAAGCGCACATCAGCTTCATTTGCAACAAAATACAACCATTAGATACAGGTAATTTGTTTTGCAAAGCAAAGCACATGTGAGTATAAATACCGCCGAGAATATACGCTACAAACTGTTAATTAGGCCACAAAAAGTTAATTAACAGATTCTCATCCCCGCCCGCCCCTAAAAATATGGGCCGCCCCGATAACTTTTATTTTGTTAAAAAAAAAAAAAAAAAAAAAAAGAAAAAAGAATCCGGTATATTTTGTAAAATAATGTTCGTCCGTGAATTACACCGCTCCAAAGGTCTATCACATAGACGCTTTATGTATGCATTATAATTCGCAGTCAAGCCTCTGTGTGACTGCCTGACTTACGCTTGTAGACGATTTCATTTTATGTTTTTAAATGATTTAGAAACTGGTGTAGCAACAGATCGAGTGGTATAATATGTTTGTGGTAGTACAATTTAAAGGCCACAAGGACTGGATTGGTGTCACAGCTGGCGATGACTTCAATTTCGCCGACCTTTATCATGAGATTGTGAATGGAAGTTTGGACGGTAGTCCGACAGTCTCGGTACCCGTCAAAAATGTATCGGTGTTCATTGGCTCATCTAAACACGACCTTACGCGTATCACAGCAGACATTAAATTATCCGATGCTGTTGGTTGTCTAGGGAGATTTGTTGAATATGTGGAAAACAGGAGTGAACCTGAAGCTTGTGAATCTGTTACAAATGATGCCTTCCATATATTGATGTCAGCGGCCAACAAGGCTAATCACCATTATTTATGAATGTAATAGTTTGAAAATTAACATGGAAGTAATTACCATGTCAGATACTTTGGGCTAGCCAATAACTTTGAGCTTAGATATGGTAGAGGGCCAGATACAAATGCAACATGATCTAGTGATAGATATTTAATATAATTTGAATAGCCACAGATACACATAAATGACTAGCAACACTTCAAATGAGCATGCTATTATAAAACACCATTGGATACCCATGTATCTTGACGAATATCATCTCATCTGGGTATTGCCTGAAAATAAAAAATAAAAAATAAAAGTCGCCCACCCGCCCCATTATTTTCCAAAATTTGGATGAGAATCTATATATTAACTTTTTGTGGCCTTAACAATATACGAGTGGGGATTATCACTGCAGTATATTTATACTGTACTGAGAGAAAAATGGAGCCATTACGGCCCTTAGATGCCAGATGTTTTGGGGGAAAAAACATCAACATTATTTTATGTAATGTTGGCTTATCTTTAGCGTTTTTACGTTTAACGGCGCTACAGTGGGGGATATACAATATCCATTCAACACTGAAACTACCATTTGCTGATATGGTGGCAGGTTCCCTTACCAAAACAACATCACTTGGCCCAATATATATAACGGAATCTACTTATTTTGCTCAAATATACCAGCAAATAGAGAAATTATTAACACATTAGAATGTTTTATAAACTTGTGGCTAGTTCATTTACATTTGACTACCATAAGTATTGCTATGATCAGATATTAATGATAGCTAAATATAACTGGGAGAATTTGGTTGGGGAGGAAATCAACACTTCTCTCACTTTCCCCTGAGATTCCGTAACTACTAAAATGTGGACATATATTGAACCCTGATTTGATCGGCTAATAACATCATGCTCTGCATGACTTTTCATTTGATATTTTGCTTAATATGAAACGTATTTTGATGAAATATGGCGCAGCAAACGCGTCTTCATGAGCTGCATTTGGTCGTCCAGGGAGTTCAGCACAGACTTATGTCGTTTTTGCGAAGAATCGATTTCAGTGTCTACCGATACGGAAATCGATTCTTCGCAAAAACGACAGAAGATTGGGCCAAAGAACCGAGACCACCAAATGCAGCTTAACAAGACGCGTTTGATGCGCCATATTTCATCAAAATCCGTTACGCAATAAGGACACTATAAAAGAATACCTACTTTGAATCAGATGGATTCTGGAAGTTTCAGTACTTGTTGTTGTTGTTGTTGTTAGTACCACGTGATCATACACCTTGATGAAGATCTTGCCCGGTAGTTAACACTTTCATCCATAAGTAACTGGAATGGATTTTGATTATGTTAAATTTTTAACCAATCCAACCGTCACCAAATGGTTTTCAGACCAGTCCATTTATGAAAAGAGCATATTTTGTTATCACAAATATGAAAATTACTTTCAAAAAGCGCAGATCCTGATGAGACGGCTCGTTACGATCCGGCTCAACTGGATCTGCACTGTTTGCAAATACCGCTATAGCGGGGTTTCGTGTTCAAAGGGTAGAGAAAATGCGTGCGCAAAGATAGTATGTCAATAAATGATTCAGTTCTTGAATGTTCAGTCGAACCTCTCTACAACGGCCAGCCATGGGGAGACTGAAAACTGGCTGTTGAAGAGAGGTGGCTATTGAAGAGAGGTATATCATATAGAAATCAGAGCTACATTTAAGGTGCATATTTTTTTCATTTCTTCGCCAAAACTGGCAAGTTGGAAGTGCTTTAGAATCGTCTCAATGAGACGATTCTAAAGCACTCACAACTTGCCAGTTCTGATGAAGAATTAACAAAATCCCCCACAAAGTTTATCAAATTACGTACACTAACTGTGATCGCAATTCATCACATTGCGTTTTGAAATTTTCGCCGTTGTAGAGAGGTGGCTGTTGTATAGAGGTGGAGGTTCGACTGTACTTGTTTCAAAATCAGAATGACCGCTTCCATAATGGCTGGAGGTAGTGCATTCCAGTCGCTTACAGTGGACCGCAATAGCCAAGTGGTGAGCGCGTTGGGCTGCTCATCTAAAGAGCGTGGGTTCGAACATCGCCGGAGGTGTGCGTTGTGTCATTGAGCAAGACACTTTATCCACACTGCTTCAGTCTACCAAGCTGTAAATGGGTACCGGCTAATTACCGGGAACCCCGATTGTATTTGTAATTGCATGTATGTAAATAGAATACGAAATAAAATATAATCCACATCTCTAAAGGGGGGGGGGAGTAAGATTAATGGAAGAGAGATAGATAGTTCGGGGGAAGAATGACAATTTCCATTCATCAGTGTGACTGGACTGTGGTTGGTTGGCTCGTGGTAATTATGTCGTCGTGTGTGTACTACTGTCTGTTTCACAAAACCTGCCGAAATGTTACAGCTATAATTATAAACAATGCAAAAACAATATTTCTTTTCGATAATATTAAAGTTTAGCAACATTTAAGAATGACCCTTGTTTTTTTTATTTCGTGAGATTTTGTCCAATATCATGGGGGGGGGGGGGACGAGGCGGACTAGCCGGGGGGTGAGTAAAAAAACGAAATCATTTAATCCGAAACCTGGCCAGATAGCTTGGAATTTATGTAACTAAGAAAATAATAGCTAGATTTTGAAAATCGGTCCACTATTTCTGAAATTAAAAAAAAGTCCCCATGTTAAATCCCCATAGACATCTTAGCTTCACTCTTAATATTACCGAAAAAAATAATAGTTTTTGCATTGTTTATATAGCCGTAAAATGTGGGCAGGTTCTGTGAAACAGACAGTATAGTCTAATAGTTTATTGATGGCCCCGATTTCTCTATACATCATTCACAGTCAGTCTGAAGTCCATTTGTCCTCGGTAGACCTCCACCCGAGTCCGGTGCCGGTGACACCGGTAGCCGCGATTTAATCAAAATTGCAAAGTATACTTATCTAGCAAAGTATACTTTGAGGGAGTAATCATTTATATTTCCCGAAATGCATTGTTATATAGAACTAACGACTGCATATATTTGATGATTAAACGTATGCAAAATTATCATACATGGCTGTGATAATGTAATAAATTCAGTATAATAAACATTAATAAATTTATCCTAAAATTGAAGATTTCTCCCTCAAAATATACTTTGCTAGATAAGTATACTTTGCAATGTTGGTGAAATAGGCTACTGGTGTGTTGTGCGGTCTGTACAACACGTATCTCGCGGCTCTGTTGCACGATTTCCAGTGTGTTGGTGTTCACCTAGATGTGTAATAATCCCAGACCGGATACATGTACTCGAGCAGGAGGATAACAAGCGTGAAATAGGCATGTTCTTTGGTGGGATTTTGGGCGAGATTCAAGTTCCTCTTGAGAGATCGGAGGATTCTGCTTCAGCCTTGCTTTGTTGTAGATAGAATTAATGGTTGTCACACTTGCACCCAGCTAGGTATCTTTCAGAGGCAACTGATTTGAGGGTATGACGTGTAGAGTGTCGTTGCTCTGAATGGGGTGTCGTTTGTTACTGTCAGAGCTTCACACTTTTTAGGAATTCATTCTCATGTTAATAACGAATAGTATCGCAGTGCAAGTACGTATATATATGCAGTTTATTACGGCACGTCCATCATTCCGTTCTTGAACCCTTTCAACCATGAGGAACTGGAATGGACTGTGATATGCTAATGTTCCGACCAATCCAATGGTCACAAAATGATTTTCAGATTCGTCCATTTATGAAAAGGGGGTGTTTTTGTTCTAAGAAATATTAAAATTACTTGCAAAAAGTGCAGATCCTGATGAGACGGCTCGTTACCTGTTACCTGTTCGCCTGTTCGCCCCGGGTCGTTTCGCACCGGGTCGTTTCGCCCTGGTCGAAAATGTGGTATATGTATGGTGTGGTCGGGTCGTTTCGCCCCTGTTTGAAAACGGGAACTATATATAGTATGCTATAGTATGATATAATGAGAAGGTGAATTTAAAACGGGAAATATGTACATTATGATATAATGAGTATGCGAATTCTATATATAGTATGATTATAATACATGATATATGATAGTATGACGTTTATTAGTCGTTGATAATATTAATATTCCTCTAAATAATTATTTTTTTTGTTATCATTTTATAGAAACCGTAGTTATCAAGGTATTACAAATTAAATGATAATTGTGAATATTTATTACATTAATGCCATATATAATGGTCTTATTTGTCCAATCTGATCTTTACCGGCCGTTTTCAGGACCAATATGTTTTGGCTGGCTTATATGATGCTGATAAAATATTATATAATATATATGATAAGTTTATGCTTATTGTATGTGTATCATACATGTCACACCTCCACGTGGTGCCAGCTGGTAACACGATTTCATATAATAATTTCTACTTATATGAACTCGTGGCTAACCTGACAGGATATACTGTATCTGAGTAATACTAATGTGTTACCTATATATTTCTTTGTCACTGAATTGAGATGGATTGTGGCCTAGAGGTTAGAACACCTGACTCCCAATCCGAAGGTTGTAGGTTCAAACCTCACCTAGGGCATCAAAAATACTTTCTCATAGTATTTCCATCCCACTGGTCTGTCCGATGAGACTTTAAACTGTGGTCCCGTCTCTATATGACTTTAGCTGTTGCTGGGACGTTAAACCCATTCACTTTTGTCACTGAATTATAGGGGCAACGAATTAGCCACGCGTATATGAAAACTTACCATTCAGTGAAACTATGTTGAACATATGATTGAAAGTGTAAAATTTGTTTTACCGTACACCAAGCTTAGCAGGTTTTTTTTTACTACAGTTGGTATTTTACTAATACGGGCGACGAATAATTTCTCCCGAAGTGCCAAATGCTCCTAAAACAAAATGTATATAACGTCGGAAAGTATACTGAATATAGCTTACGAAGTTACTGCATTTCAAAATATTTGTGTTGTCGTTGTACCTAGACTCGCTTACGAGAGTCCCCAAGGATACGGCCTAAACACACAGATAGAACTATATATTAAACATATAGCGTTCAGGGGTAATTTCACTCACCGCCTGTAAAAGCATAAACATTGGAATCACACATTGAGTTACAATGTCTTTGACGACTGGATCGTGCCGTCTTCTCACCAACTTGTCAACACCCGTTGACAATTTCGTTTTTCTGACAGGAAAGGAAAGATAACAGCGGGGTCAAAAATCATCACGTCACAACAGGCGCAGAGCCGCATCACACTTCATTTACATGTGTCCTGCCACACAAAATAATCCATTCCAAACTGCAGATCTTGGCTGTGTACTAGAGCCCCTGTGTAAACACTGTCTCCACATGCATTAATAAACCACATCGGTGCACCCGAACCTGCCTCAAAGCACCTGCAACACAAACATATGCATTTTTCTCCGGACTATTTGTTTAGGGTACCTACCCGGAAGCAGTCTATCTATGTACTGAGGTCTGTCAGAATGGGGCAAATGTGAAAAAAACAAGAAATACAAGCTCAGACATATCAACTAGTCAGTTGACAATGAGAACCAAGTGACTTTTATCAAATCTGCCACTCTGCGACTAAAATGTGCGCACCCGAATCACATGATGTAAATCCCGCATTCTCATGTTCCGAGAGCACGGCCGAGGCAATGCTACGTCTGTTATTAAAAAGTCCAGAGCTCATGCAGTTTTAGACATTGTAATGAAATAAAAAGGACTGGACAGGCATTTGATGGTACTATTGTGCAGTATGTGAAATATTAATACAGCCCTTTATAAACAATGGAAAATTTCCGAAAATTAAATAAATTTATTAAATTTCAAATTAAAATTTCAAATGTCGGAACCAGATGCGTGCACTTTTTTCAGATATATTTTCCATATGGTGCCAATATTGAACTAACAAGTATCAAACGTTACATATCTCACATATTCAATCATCTAGGACAGCAACAATGAAGCTATGGCGACGTATAACAACACTACGGATATTCATGTTATGATTTTTCTTGCGTTGTCGGGTCACCAGTCACGAGTCACATTGCCTGCATGCACTACCAACACTAGCTGTGTGCCAATCTGCCTCCTGTACCCAGTGTTAACCCCATATTTGTGAAAAAAATTCTCATATGGGGTACATGTAATTTTTTAATACTTTCTATGCTGCTTTAACTCGGTGTTCGGCATGTTTATCCGCAGATATACCACCAAGACTAGACTCAAACCCACAACATTAGCAGTGTTGTGGCAACACAGGCAAATGCATTTGCTAATCTGACCTGTATGGCATGCAGCAAGACTTGCCTTCAGATATAGGCTATTGCATGTGTATTGCAGAATACAAACACAGCTTGCCCATGCAGCAGGGGAGATAATCACTGCAAGTGAAGTGTATTACTATTGCAGGAGTTGATGTTTCAGAGACCAATTTGCTGCACCAGTTTTTCTGACAGCAAATGAAACATGACAGCGGGGTCAAAAATCATCACGTCACAACAGACGCAGAGCCGCATCACACTTCATTTACATGTGTCCTGCCACACAAAATAATCCATCCCAAACTGCAGATTTTGGCTGTGTACTAGACCCCCTGTGTAAACACTGTCTCCACATGCATTAATAAACCACGCCAGTGCACACGAACCTGCCTCAAACGCACCTGCAACACAAACATATGCATTTTTCTCCGGACTATTTGTTTAGGGTACCTACCCGGAAGCAGTATATCTGTGTACTGAGGTCTTACACGAATCACTCGGAAACCCTCGCACCATTTCGTAAATCGAAAATAAGGTACCAGTCCACCAATATTTTATAATTGTTTAGCAATTCTTGGCCGAGCGAGCACTTCCGCAAGTTTTTTTCTCAGACATCCTCTTCATGTATTCACAGAGGCTGTTTGCTGTATACACCTGTTACATAATATGTCAAAAAACTTTAGTAGCTACACAAATCAAATTGGCATACAGCTAAGAGCACTTATAATGTGTAAAAGTTAGCATGAGGTGGTCAATTTCTGCACTTATTCCGTCATGGCCGCTGGACTAAAGGCGCCAGAAAGCTATGTGACGTGCGGAGTTTGCACCAACAAATAATGTGTGAATCGAGTCTACATGTATACCTGTCCACACTGATCATAGTCTGTACTAGTACTGAGTGATTTGTTTTCCAGCCACAAACCTCTGTTTCATACTGTTAAAATTGCGCCCCAAACAGCAAACACACATTTCGAGCGGAATATGCGTACACTTTTAATCTGAATATGCTCACTAAATGGCCCAGATCAAAGTTTGGCACATAATTTTACAAATACTTGCTTTTGTCAGCTGAAAATAGCATAGGATGGTGAGTATTTAATTTTAAGTCACATTCAATCATCACAGACATCCAGTTTTGGAATATTCAGTAAAAAGCTCATAGGAAAACTACGAAACTATAAGCCTTTTTCAAGTGGACTGGTACCTAAATAATCCTTTGACGCCATTATTTTGTTACCATTAAACGCGAAAAGGTGACGAAGTGGACAGAATGTACACGAATAAACATCTTCAAATTATCTCGAGAGACGCTTTAAAATATACGTTTTAAATGATCTGAGTACAAATGCCTTAAATGCGCATTGAATATTTTATGGAAGAAGAAGAAAAACAATTTTCAACGAAATGGAGTTTCATTACGCCGTATTTATTTCAACACACCTTTCTATCTCCCACACCCATGTCTCTCTCTGTCTATGTCTGTCTCTCTCTGTCTCTTTTTCTCTCTCTCCCACATCCATGTCTCTGTCTCTGTCTGTGTGTGTCTCTCTCTCTCTGTCTCTTTCTCTCTCTTTTCTCTCTCTCTCTCTCTCTCTCTCTCTCTCTCTCTCTCTCTCTCTCTCTATCTCTCTCTCTCTGTAGTTATGTCTCTCTTCCACATGCGTGCGTGCGTGCGTGCGTGCGTGCGTGCGTGCGTGCTGCGTGCGTGCGTGCGTGCGCGTGCGTGCCGTGCGTGCGTGCGTGCGTGCGTGCGTGCGAGCGTGCGTGCGTGCGTGCGTGCGTGCGTTTGCGTGCGTGCGGTGCGTGCGTGCGTGCGTGCTGGAGCGTGCTGTGCGTGCGTGCGTGCTGCGTGCGTGCGTGCGTGCGTGTCGTGCGTTGCGTGTGCGTGCAGTGCGTGCGTGCGTTGAGTGCGTGCGTGCGTGAGTGCGTGCGTGCGTGCGTGCGTGCGTGCGTGCGTGCGTGCGTGCGTGCGTGGCGTGCGTGCGTGCGTGCGTGCGTGCGTCTCTCTCTCTCTCTCTCTCTCTCTCTCTCTCTCTCTCTCTCTCTGTCTGACTCTCTATGTCTGTCTCTATACATATCTGTCTCTCTCTCTTTCTCTCGTTCTGTCTCTCTCTGTCTGCTGACTCTCTATGTCTGTCTCTCTCCCTATCTGTCCCTCTCTCTCTCTCTTTATGTCATTCTCTCTTTCTATCTTTATGTATGTATGTATGTCTCTCATCTCTCTCCCTCTCTCTCTCTCCTCTCCCTCTCTCTCTCTCCCTCTTCTCTCTCTCTCTCTCTCTCTCTCTCTCTCTCTCTCTCTCTCTCTCTGTGTGTCTGTCTGTCTTTCTATGTCGCTATGTGTGTCTCTTTCTCTATCATTACCTATAAACCACAATATATCTCTCCCCCGCACCCCACCCACCTTATCTCAACATCATTAGATAGAAACCATAATATTTCTCTCTCTATATTTCAACATCATTAGATAGAAGCACACTATATCTCTCTCAATATCATTAGATAGAAACCGCACATGTTAACGTTGTGATTGTGTTGACAAGACAAAGTCAAGCGATCCATGATACTCTGTGGACATGCATGACTAACAGAAACAAGTAAGCATTGCAACTGCTGTTTCATTGCGCCTGTTCGGTTGTGTCACGGCCTGTGCTGTATTCACAGTCCATGACACAAGTACCTCTTATACCAACAACTGAAGTGAAGCTGTATGTAAAAAGGACAAAACTAATACGAAAAATAGAACAAAGTATGCATTGAAAGTGTGCAGCTAGTGCACCTGTTGCTGTAGTCCAGGATACAAACACATCTGACACAGCAATGGGTTAATCAAAAGTAAATGTCAAAATTTACACAATTCATACCAAACATGGGCAAAATGTGTATAATTCTTGGAAGTGACAGTCGTGCTCAATGATGACTGAGATTGCGAAAATTGGGATAATATCACTGAAGATTCTTAGCCTTGTTATTTTTTCTTAAAATGATCGCAAATGTACTATAAGTATACCAGCCTGACATGGCGTTGTTTACATGCTTTGTTTATATAAACATTGGTGTATAAATAAACATGGAATTCCTGTAGGTATTTCCCTGTTTCTTATGGCGCGTCGCTATAGTCATGATCGATATATTGCGATTGACAAAACAGTTTCTCATACTGGAGCAGTGGGTAAACTGGCGGCCAACGGTGGCACTTGATCTTAATTTTGCACTGCATGCGTTCGATCCTCACTTTGGCTATTATATATATATTATTTTTTTTTTAAATATTGTTTTTGTGTTTTCTTTTTCTTTTTAATGCATCTTTATTACATGTAACAACAATTGACATGGTAATTATGAACCACATGCATCCACGTTTATTTATTTATTTGTTTATTATCTGAAGTGAGAGGTTTATTTTTCGACATGGTGTTCTCCGTAACATATTTGCATTTGTAGTGAGTCGAGGTGGACTTTCACAATAACACACGAATGTGCAGAATGCATTTCACAATGATTAGGTTCAAAGTGAAGTGTTTTATAATGTTGTGTAAAAGTAAATGCACGACTGTTTCGGGATGTCTGCGTTACCTCTGGCGCCAAAATAGTAAAATCGAGAGAAAAATGTATGCCTTTGGCAGGATTTGAACTCACAACCGTCTGATCACCAAACAGCAGATCTACCCACTAGAGCACTAAGCGATGTTACTATTATTAGCAATTATATCGAATGTTAATGCGTTTGCGCTGGTATACAAATACCATGTCTACAACATATAACGTAAACTATTTAAAAATAGCACGTGTTTACAATAATATTTACAATAATAACGCGCCAGCTCAAAGCGGTACACCTCTAATACAGTTTCTATAATGCTTTGATTTTGCCAGTATACTGATATACCCTCAATACTGAGGCTTATCACCAGTGGATCATTTTTTATTCATAAGTACATGTACAATCGATGTTCCCGGCATTTAGCCAGTATCCATTTACAGCTGGGTGGACTGAAGCAGTGTGGATAAAATGTCTTGCTCAAGGACGCAACGCACGCCTCCGGTGAGGCTCGAACCCACAACCGTAAGATCAGTAGTCCGACGCCTCAGACCGCTCGACCACGCTCCACTATGCCTAGGCTATTAATGTACTATATATGAAAAGGAATTATCTAAATTGTATCACTGGTTTAAATAAGGGAAGTGCGACAATGACACCATTTAATTATAATAGAGAAGTTGTAACACCGTGGTATACGTAGTTGCGGGAAGTAGCTCTGCAATGCTACAATATACTACGGTACCGTTTATAGCATACTAACATCATGGTAAAGCTATCAATTGGTAAATTTAGTTTCATATACTAACGTCGCCCGTCATAGGGTAGTGCCTATTTCATATTATTTGTTAATGCATTACAGTAGTTCTATACACTATATGTATAGGGGCGAAACGAACCGGTGTGAACGGTAATAAGGGCGAAACGACCCGGAGTGCGAACGGGATTATGGGCGAAACGACCCGGGACCATCATTTTCATATCGCAGTCACTAAAGGGAGACAATCCGTACAATGTTTCGTTTATGCTGAGTTTGTAAATTTGATGCACCCATGACGTACTGTGATGAACTGACCAACCCAGGCGAAGTTTGCTGACCGTTCTTGTTGTCATTCCACGGATGGCGATTCACGCAAATTTTGCCATGGATTACTCCCACATTTACGCGTTTATGCAACATACGACACTTTTATACTATATAAAGCATTAATGCGTGCATAAATATAACAAAAATCGTTACAAATGTAATCAAAATTTTCCCCTCGCATTTTGACACCAGGGAGCGCTTCTGGCTGAATCAAAAATGGCTGCCGATTTGGGTTTTGGCCCAGATAGCCTAGAGAAAAAGGCTTTGCCTTCAGGTAATTGATGAATTGGTGAGGTATACGCTAGTCCACCGTCTTGATGCTGGTTTACTGTTAATGTATTGTCATACTCTGTAGCTATTTTGATTTTATATAAACTGTGATTTACTCGTTTGTTTGGCTTCAGTTTTGCTGGAAGAAGTTGCTGCAAAATTATGTGGAATCAGCTGGTATAAACAATTACCGCTCATTAATTATTCCTGGCATATGCAAATGGTAGCCATAAATTATCACAACATGTGGACTTAGTCTGGCTTGTTACTAAGCTATCTGGTGACCATCGCAAACGCTTAAAGCCATCCGAGATCCAGTTTTGCATCTAAAATTTTGACGTGGTCTCACTAAATTTCATTCCTTGTTTATAGCACAGGCATTTTGTGGTATGAATGAGAATAGTCTGTTTATTAAATCCTACCCAATTTTATTCTGATATTATATATATAGAAGGTAGGTAGACTGGTCTACATATAGTCTTCGAAATGAGGCTTTACGGTATAGATAGAAATAGCTGCACGTTTTCTGCTTTATATGCAACGCCAACGGGTTGCACTATATCGCTACACCACGCTACATAGTAAAAATGTGCTTAATAGCATTTACACTTAGCGCATTAAAATATAGAAAAACCCTGCAGGGTGTTGGCGTTCATTCTTCACTATATTGTTAGTGAAGGACAATTCTACAATGTAACTCTTATGTACTTACGTAATGCAGTGTAACGACATGTACAATGGTATCGGCTAATTCTGCGCACCTAAGGCAGTTCAAAGACGTCTGTGCAGGTAAAATGTCATAACGTTCTGACGTCAGTAAGTGACGTAAATTGTATTATGTATGACGTCACATATTACTGCTAATGCTGCGCATCTGGTAGTGTAAACAAAAATGGCGAAATGCATACTGGATCAGCATAGCAAAATTGGTATTAAACTTGAAGCAGAACTATCCAGTGACAATATGACAGGTTCATTTCTTTGTTAATTTGGTAAATAAGACATCTATTCCATCAGCAGGGTCTGAGGATTTTACACATTTGACTATATTCAGAATAACTTTTTATCAAACTATCGGAATGTGCTAAAATTGTGCCACAGTGTAGCTTGTTTATTCCAAAATCCACATATTTTATTGTGACGTACGCAAGGCTAAATTTGACGTGAATTGCGCACTAGCCGATGCACATAATTAGCCGATATGACAGTAATTAGAGTTATGTATTTGGAACTAAAATAGAAGTAGCACAGCCTGTTTTCCAGAAATTGTGAAGGCATCTGGGCCTCCTTATATTGTGGAGAGAGAACAATTCAGAGATTTTCGCCAAAATTGTGAAAATCTGCTGCTGCTAGATGTCCATAGTTGAAAATCAAATAAGTAATATGGTAATACTAAAAGTCACTAACTTGATACTTGAATGTATTATAGCATCTTTCAATTGTGATTGGTTTAAACATATTTTATTTGTATATCAGTTACATATATAAATCCTTCAATTGTGAAAAGATCATATTTCCGAATTGTGAAGCCACCGAAGATCGGCCCCTATTATATAGGGTGGAAGAGCGAAAAGTGCTGAGGGTGTAAAAAAAGTGGCAGGATCCTAGGCGAAAATACTTTACCATATTAGCAAGGCACATAGTTGTGGAAAAATGTAGGTTGATTATACCAATTGACTGTCATATGGAATCAGCAAATCACAGTGGAGGGGGTGTGCAGGGCTCCAGGTATTGGCGTATTTTACTCACTTATTTTAGCAGAATAAGCATTGATTATCAAAAGTGGGAGTACAACATACATGTACGCACATCAATGTGAAAATACGCATTGATTTTCAAATTTAGTAGTGAAACTACTGTAATAAAGTTGAAAACAGTGTTTGCTTTTTGCAGCTCAAATAAGTGAATGTTTAAATTTGATATATTTTTTTATCATTTGTTCCCTATTTAGTAATGAAAAAAATCAATAATCCATTTGTAAAAGTAAAATAGGCAATGATTTCGAAATCAGGGGGTATAGTACGCTTTAGACACGAAGCTTATCTGGAGCTCTGGGTGTGGGTGATAAAAAAGAAATCGGTTGCACTGACGGATATATCTGTCAACAAGTTAATGACGCAAATGAAAAAAAACACATTGGACGCAAATTTTAAAGAAACAAAAACAAACTTTAAAGGTCAATTAAACAACTTTTTTTTTACTTTTTGTAAATAATGCAATTTGATACTATGAAATAAATGCTGATAACCGCATGTAAAAATAACAAATATTAAATATAGTTACAAAAGGTTTCAAAATTTTAATTAACTGGAGTATGTG
>CM055281.1:15966479-16095827 GCA_029237695.1 Conchocele bisecta | reverse complement strand
GGTATCAGGCTATTTTGATATGCAAATGAGACATGACATTTTTAAATTATTTATACCAATTAAATGTGTCACCCGAACAAATAATTGTATCGACACATTACAAAGTACGATCATTGCACATACAAAACTAAGTAGAGAGAATATAGTTTCCATTAACCTTTGATGGAAACACGGTTATCGCCCCTGATATCAGTGACGAAATTCACGTTTCATATAAAAAGAAAAATAATGCCAATTAATACGTCGGGTAATGGTGAATGAATGTTTATTTTGCCCGTCAAATGTTATAGCTAAAGAATGGACAAAACAAATATGTCTCCCAATATTATAACCTGGCATGTGGAACTCTATGTTTAATTGTGAAATATTTTTGATTAAAATGATTGTTAACATTATGAAAATAACATATTCCAGTAAATATGACAGAAACATACATACACTGTACGCAGATATGTAAATGACCTGATAAAGTAAATGTAAGCTGAATTCAACAAGTGACGCAGTCAACGGCAGCCACATTGAACATGTAAAGTTTTGTTTGTTGGGGTTTAACGGCCTATCAACAGCTAAGATCATTTAAGGCCGGGTCAATGGGTTTAGTACTAAATCCCATAGTACCTGTACAACTACATGTACATTTTCAAGTACATGTACAAATCCCAAAATCAGAACTGAATATTTACAAGAACAAAACTATTATTCAGCGCTGAAATCAGAATAATCCTGATCTGATGCCTGGTCCTCGCCACACCAGAATCACTTGGCCCCTCCCAAAAGCAGGAGGATCAGTAATAATCCTAGTACTTTTATAATGGGCAATAACCCAATTAAACTCCCAGGTAACAAAAGAGCCAAAGATAAAAATGTACCGGAGGGTCAAACTAGGCAAATAGTGATAGTTAATTTACTCGTTCTCCCGACCACCACCCACGTACAGTTTTGTATTACTTTTTTTTCAGACGGAAAATATACAAATTAGGTCAAAATTAACAACTAAAGAGTAAATCAGATCTGATTAGCTATTATGTAGAGGAAGCCTACATGTATCATTTGTTTGTTTGTTGGTGTTTAAATGCCTATCAACAGCTACGGTCATTTAAGGCCGGGTCAATGGGTTTAGTACTAACTCCCATATATTACCTGTACAAGTACGTATACATGTTCAAGTACATATGGCGGCGGCGGCGGCGGCGGCGGCGGCATGATCATACCACCAGCGCGTACTCGTTATAAATATATCCGTAATTATGCAAATATTGTTGGTCTTTATGCACATTAAAATCTACGCGGGAACTCTACAATCCACATCCGGATTTCATTCATTCGTCGGTTAGAATATATCGGATTGTATCCCGTCAACACAGTGCGTATGTGCCGTGAAACACCGTGCCGTGAAACATTTTTGATATCCTGTAAATATGACCTAATCACTGCGTATGAATATGTGCTGTTGTCATACTAGTCGATTCTCCGACTTTGACGATGGGGCTGGGGTTACTATTTTGCATTTTAAAGATATGTATAGGTGTTGATGGGATAAATAGAATAGTAGGTTTATGCCGTGAATGGGAAAACATATCTGGCGTTGCATGGAAACGGGATGTGCTCGACAGAGCCTCGCCCATCCCGTTTCTTAAGATATTTTTTCCCATGCACGGCATTAACCTACTATTCTCTATTTTGTTTGCTATCTCATTCAATTCCCACCGTACAAGGTAGCGCTAGGTAAAATCGTTGCTCCCATCGTACACTATATAAAACATCACGAAACCGGATAGCTTGACACCTTGCTGATGTAGGCCATATTGCACTGCAATTTATTTGTAATAATAATGAATGTTCATGTTACCAAGCAGACAAGCTTGTCTTTAAATAGCTACTATGCATGAATTACAGTGGAACATCTATAAACCGGAAGGCCCCCCAGGGTGTCCGATTTAGAGACGTTCCAATGTAACAGAAATATAGGATCAACGAGAGTGAGCGTGTAGTGTCAGGAAGAAGCGAGGTTAGGGGGGGGGGGGGGGGGGGGGGGGGGGGGGGTAGGTAGAGATAGACATGGTTGTTGTGATCAATTAAAGGGGTCAGTGGAAGAAATGAGCTAACTACGTAAGGGAGTTACTCCCCTTAATCAATTGGGGCCCGTTTCACTAAACTTCGTATGATTAATTTAATATCATTTACACCGATAGGCGACGTTGGTAATTGGTTAGTGAATGTGTTCACGTGTAATGATGTGTACATGTAGGCGGCCAATGGTAGCATTAGTTAGCCACGTTAATGTGAAAAGCAAATTAAAGTTACATGCCCACTCAGTAGGCACAAACTGTTCTTTATAAGAATTAAATCAGATAGTTTTGTATATTCTGTAGATATGACATATTCTGGTATGAGAAACATTCATTTACCATTACCCCACGTATTGATTGGTATTATAATACATTTTATATCAGACGTAAATTTCCACACTGACATCAGGGGCGATAACTGTGTTTCTTTAAAATGTCAACGGACATTACTATTTATTATCTGTATTTATATTTTGATGTGCAATGATCATACTTTATAATCTGTTGAATAATCTGTTGAAAATATTAGTTTGCAAACAGTGCAGATCCAGATCAGTGGCGGATCAAGGATTTCACCAAGGGGGGGGGGGGGCACATGGAACTTGAACGAGGTATGCTCGTTGAATAATCTGTTGAATAATCTGTTGAAAATATTAGTTTTCAGATGACGCATTTAATTAGTATAAATAATGAAAAAATGTTATGCCTCCGGATACCACCGCGAGTCACTATCAGTAAAATAAATATTACTCCATAATGATATCTGTAAAAGGGAATTCGTAAGTTTTAGAACTAGTGGAATGGTGACACAAGTATGCACTTATTTAATTCATATAAAGAACATTTAGTGCCGACTGAGTGGGCATTTACCTTTAATACAAATCATCGTACGAACATTTGTAACGTTTGAAGTTTAGTGAAACGGGTTCCTGATTCCTTCAATTGCGTTTTCCTGATGTTATCGTCTTGGTAGTCAGTTAGTGGGCTGACCAAGGCATAACATACAACTCTTTGTATGGTACCGTTTGCTGTATCTTCATGTGTACCTTAACCAGAAATCACTGCGTTACATACATAGATTGCGGGTTACTGTATACCGTTGCTGGTTTATATCTATACTACGTATGGATAAGGGTTAACCCTTTGAACCCGATGCAAACAGTGCAGATCCAGATCAGTGGCGGATCCAGGATTTCACAAAGGGGGGGGGGGCCCACATGGAACTTGAACGACGTATGCTCGTTCGTCGACTGATCGGTGCGAGGGAGTTGGCTAGGGGGGTCCGGGGCATGCCCCCCCCCCGTAACATTTTTGAATTGAGGAAGCATTTCCTGCATTCTACGCTCAATGTTTCTTAAAAAAAAATCAAAAAAAATCGGGATATGCTCGTTTGTCGACTGAGCGGTGCGAAGGAGTTGGGTAGGGGGGTCCGGGGGCATGACCCCACGGAAATGTTTTGAATTGAGGAAGCCATTTCCTCCATTCTACGCTCAATATTTCTTACAAAAAAATCAAAAAAAATCGGGATATGTTCGTTTGTCGACTGAGCGGTGCGAAGGAGTTGGGTAGAGGGGTCCGGGGGCATGACCCCACGGAAATGTTTTGAATTGAGGAAGCCATTTCCTCCATTCTACGCTCAATATTTCTTAAAAAAAAAAATCGGGATATGCTCGTTTGTCGACTGAGCGGTGCGAGGGAGTTGGGTAGGGGGTCCGGGGGCATAACCCCGCGGAAAATTTTTGAATTGAGGAAGCCATTTCCTGCATTCTACGCTCAATATTTCGTAAAAAAAAAAAAAAAAAAAAAAAATCCGCTACTGCAGATTAGCCGGCTCGTGTGACGAGCTCGTAATATGGTATTTCCCCGTTAGAATCCCCGAGACTAAAAATAGAATTGCAGGACTTTCATTATGCGTATTGTTAGTCTAGCTAGTTAGAACAGGTTTCTACAGCTTACGGGGCTATCGGATTTCTGATAAATCGTTTATTCAATGCAGGCATGATCATACCACCAGCGCGTCTTGGGATTTCCCCACGTTATAAATATAACCGTCATTGCGCAATGCGTAACAATCGACAAGTTTAAAGTTAGCAGACGATCTATACATGTACGTTGGGCGAGTAAAAGTGCTTTTAGATAAAAGTGCTTTCTGAGAGAAACAACCAACCAAATGCACACTTTAGACAATCAGCTGGTGGTATGATCATGTTGTCCCGCCGCCGCCGCCGCCGCCGCCGCCGCCGCCCGTATTGAAGAAACGATTTATCAGAAATCCGAGAGCCCCGTAATCTGTTGAAACCGGTTCTAACTAGCTAGACTAAAATACGCTTAATGAGAGTCCTGCAATTCTATTTCTAGTCTCGGGGATTCTAACGGGAAAATCATATGCAATTCTATTTGAGTCTAGAGGATTCTAACGGGTATACCCAAGTGTGAACCCGCACCTGAGACTGGCCTCATCACAGAGTCGATGCAGTTCGCTTATTGTTCCGCATATATATTCATGCTAACCCGAATTCTCTGTCTGACAATAATGTTTTTACATTGTCACCCATGTCTACCAGGGGCGTAGCTAGCCCTCTATCCATGTGGATTCATAATTGTGCTAGGGGGGTCCGGGGGCATGCCCCCCCCCCCCACGAAGAATTTTGAAAACAATGGTGCAATCTGGTGCATTCTGGGCGTTCTGAGGTGCTTTATTTAGTACTGGAAAATGGAAAGTTTTATGATCATAAATCAACAAATAAATCCTTTACTCGGCCGATTTTTTTTTTCTCAGAATCATGTGGATTCAGCCGCGTACTCGCGTATAGGCAGCTACGCGCCTGTCTACCCACATACATAGCTTACAATTCTCACTCATGTTGTTACCTGGTAACCGGACATTAACCCTTACACCGCTATCTTATTGTCTGCTGTTTATTTTCTATTTTCCATTTTTTATCATCAAAAACATGCTTTAAATTGACAGCACTTTAGATTAAAGTTAACTCCCACTGGCCCCTTAAATTACTTTTTCTTTTACTGGTTCTTCGGTGTTCATTAGTGCTGACATTGCTAATTTAACCCTTTGAACACGAAATCCCACTATAGCGATTTATTCAAAAAGTGCAGATCCAGATGAGCCGGCTCGTACGAGCCGTCTCATCAGGATCTGGACTTTTTGAAAGTAATTTTAATATTTTTTAGAACAAAAAATATCCCCTTTTCATAAATGGACTAGTCTGAATACCATTTTGTGACGGTTGGGTTGGTTGCAAAATGAACATATCAACATCCATTCCAGTTACTTTGGGGTGAAAGGGTTAAACTAAATTTATTTCAGAAAGGACAAGTGGTAGATCTGTATACAATATAGAAGAAGAATAGTTTATTGCATCGAGGCAACTGCCTCATGAGCATACATGCATGACTATGGTATAATATACGTACAATGCAAGATGGCGTACATAGGTAAACTACTAAATATAATAAATTTAGAAACACCACAATCGTGGCAAATAGGCAAATAGATTTCAGAACATGCCGCAACCATTAATACATTTCACGTACATCGCACTGTCTCCGCTTACTGATCATAGTGTGTGCTAAGTGTTATATATCTCGTATTAATTTTAACAATAAATGAGAAATAGACATACATATACATAGAAATACACATGTACACACACATGTATACATGCACATGCATGTACACACATATACGCACATATACACACCCATATACATGTATGTCTTCTTTCTAAATGTGGTATAGTATTACATGTCTATATAAGTACATATAGACACATACATATGTGTACATACACATACATAAAACACTGCAAGAGTGGTAGAGTCATGGCATGAACGTTCTTTCCCTCAAACAGGAATACTTTAATCATACATTGTATTCCAATTGTCGTTTTAAAGTAATAGTGCACATATACTACATGTATCTACTTTCCACACAAGTATAGGATAATTTAACGAAACAAAGCATACAAAGCTTACTAGTAGTTAAAATTTTTTTTAATTTCGGGAGAGTTTTTGTTTTTGGCAAATGCACTTTAAATCAGCATCACAATAGCGTAAAACAACTAGTCACATGAATAATACAGTCATGTACATTCACATATAATACATGTCATACTGTAAACAAACGGTATATGAGTGTATGGTAGGAAATGACATAAATGCACATGTCGACTTGGAGATCAGCGGAGTTCTAGATCAGACTGCGCATTCGCACAGCCTGTTCTAAGACTGTACTTTGCATTTTATATAAATGTATATATCAATAAGTTAATTAATACATATATCTGTTTAGCTGAGATATAATTTCGTTACGTTTATCGAACGCTCTGAAAACAAAATTACCAAGGTTTCTTATATAAGACGCTCTATCTGAGTGAAACAGTGTTACTAATTTTAACATGTTAGGTCTACTTCTATACTATTGACCGATGTAGCGTACCCTCAAGTCATTGTAGACATGACATATAAGCAAGAAATGAAATTCATCTTCTAACACGTTACAGAATTTACATTTACGATCATCAAAGGGTGTACTAATTGGTCTATGCCATCTGCCGGTTTCAACCTCCAGCCTGTGGGCAGATACACGCAGTCTGGTTAGAGCCACTCTAAACTTTTTTACACTGATGACATCGAGATAGCATTGATATTCAAAAGATGAAATATTTTTATAATATAAAGCTCTACTAGATTTATTATAGTGTTCCAGTCCTGAAAGAAATTGTCTGTTAAGCGTTGATTTAATGTTGATACAAATATTATGACGTCACCCACACCTTGTGAAAGCCATACATGGTAAAAACCAAGTTGTGTTAACATATATTTAATCAGAGAGGCACAATTGTTCACAGTTGGTGACCGTTCAATATCATTAAGCATCATGTGATATATACATTTAATATATATATCGACACTGGCTACACTGGTGTGTATGTGACTCACACTTGGTATGTTGGTGTATGCGGTGTTTGCACTTGGTACACTGGTGTATGCTGTACTAACACTAGGGAATATACATACTGGTGTATGTTGTATTCCCACTGGATACACATGGCTGTCTGGTAACATCGGAATAGCTGTGCATCTGTGGAGGTGGTCGCGGTGGGAAGCACGGATATGAAGTGGGTGGCGGCAGGTAGTGGGACTCGGTGGAGCTGGCTGCCTCGGCGAATCGAAACTACGTTGTGGTGGAGGCGGTTTCGTAAAACACTGACCAATCAGAGTCTGCGGACGTGGCTGCCCGTCTGTAGCCCTATCAAAACGTGGCTATCTAGTGGCGCTGGGAAAACTCGGGGATTTATTTTGGCGTGTCACTGGCGGTGTCTCTCTCGGAGCGTTAACGTTGCCACTAGCGTCCGCGACTGTCGACGTCGAATATGCACCACGGGGAAAATCGTTCAGCATGCCTATTCTGTCACCCTGCATAGTTTCATACCAGTCGGGCAGCTTATCCTGTTGCGTTATGCCGTCTACAACCAACCGGGCTGGGTATTTTATGCTCGGCTTTTTACTTGTTTCACGTGCTAACTTGAAAGCGGGGTACAGTTTTTTCCGGGCATCGGTTATTTCTCGCGGATAATCCCTGTCAATTCCGTAACCTGTCCCCTTCAAATGGCGAGCATTGCTGATGATCAGCTCAGTGTCTGTGAACACTGTAAACGCAACAATAATCGAACGTATATAACGGTAACGGGGACGGCCTAACCTGTGAGCGCGCGCTATGGAGATGTCGCGGGAATCAAGACACAATTTCCTATGTAGAAAGGCTTTCATCACCTCTAAACAGTCTTCATTGTCTCGCTCACCGATTCCACGAAATAATAAATTGTTTCGCCTACCTCTGGCCTCCCCGTCTATGCCTTTGTATGCGATAAGTTTTAGCATTTTTGAATGCAAGTTCACGCATGACACGACATTGTCTAACCGCCCACATAAGGTCTTCATACTGGCCTCAAAACATTGAATATTTCTATACATGTCACTCTGTGTATTTTCAATGTTGGACACCTTTGTTAGAATGTGAGATAACTTTTCATCACTTGTCATGCCATCAAAGGTCGTGCAAACTTCGTAGACCCTGATCCGCTGAGCACAATATGTTATATGCGCAGATTAAAAGACTTAGTCAAAGGCAATTGATTGTTTGACCTTCAAGTTGTATTTTATGTTGGACTGTTATATTAATATCGTTAACTTTAAATACTTACATGGAGATAATAGTGGTTTATTTAAATAAGGAATACAACCATAGGCTGTTGATATGAAGCATATATAAACAGTAAAGACTTACTCCTGATAACTATATATGGGCCAAACTCAGAAGGAAACACTTTTTTTTAAACAACTAGATGACTTTCTATCGCAGCATGAAAACGCAATAATGGTTATGGATGGTGATTTTAATGTCACTCAAAACTGCGAATTGGATAAAAAAGGAGGTTTAATTACAACAAAAAAAGTTAATCGGAAAACCATCAATACTATTATAGAAAACTATTATTTGTCTGACATATGGATATTAAGTAAACATGGAAAACAGCAGCGACTTACACGGCACTGAAATTATACACCACGTGGTCTATGCAGATTAGATTTTTTAGTTTTGAATAATATTGTTAATACAATTAAGTCATGTGAGATAAAAAGCAGCATCAAGACAGACCATGCACTTGTAAAACTGGATATAAATACGAATAACCAACCACGAGGACCAGGATACTTTAAAGTCAACAGTTCTGTATTTTTGACATCGAATATAAACATATGATAAAGAACAGCATTTCCGAAATTGCAGAAGTCAATGAAGAGGCTAATAATAATATTTTGTGGGAATTAATTAAAGGAACACTAAGAAACGAATCAATAAAATATTGTGCCAGGCGAAACAGAAAATTTAATTAGAAGAAGTTAAGGTACAATAAAAAAACCGATGAAATGGTTAAAGCAAATATACATACTGTTATATTGTATGGAGACAAGATAGGCTTAGATATACACGTGTTTAATACAAGCACTGATCATATAATGAGACATGCAGGGTGAGGCAGGACATGGCTGTCAACATGTATCAATTACATCTAATTGGAGTCTGCATGGTACATTATAAAACCCGACTTACCATTATATAACATCTCCCTTTTTAAGACTCTTTTTCCCACAACAGTGGGCCAGTGTTTTTAATCACCAGCTGCCATAGTATATTTCAATTACCTCCCACATCTGTGGTTGAACATATATTGCTGTTATGTCATGGCTAATCTAGAGGGTGGCTTTGATAGGCGACCCGACCTAGTCACATAAAATTCATTGTGTTTGTCAGGCACCTGGTATACAGTTTGTTCATGCCTGTTCTCATTACCGCATTCTTTGTGGACCTGCGATTCTGGCATTCGCACGACAAATCTCCTGTTTCTCCTAATCATGCCATCACTTGTTTCCACATTGTAAGAACGTGGATATTGGGTCTTAGACTTTAATTTACCTGTCTTATTTTTATCCTTAACCCATACTTTATCCCCCTCGCGGATGATTGGCATATTACGGGCGCGGTGGCGCGAGTTGTAATATGTCTTTTGTTTCATCTGGCTCTTTTTCTCAAAATGCTGCACAGTTTTGTTTTGAGATTGGGCCATTCAGGATTTAGTGCTTTGGGTACTACAGGAATTGTCATCTGCAATTTTCTCCCCATAAGCAATTCAGCTTGGCTGTAACCATTGTGTAATGGGTTTGTCCTATATGCAAGCAGTGCCATGTATGGGTCATCTGCTTTTTTCAGCATGCTTTTAATAGTTTGGACTGACCGTTCCGCGAGTCCATTACTTTGCGGATATCTCGGACTGCTGGTTACATGGTTAAACCCGTATGATGCAGCAAATCTCTTGAATTCTGCTGAATTATATCATGGCCCATTATCACTGACAAGGGTGTCCACTAACCCGTGTCTCGCCATGATTGATTTCAAGTGAGTGATAACCGCGTTTGTGCCTAAACTGCTCAGTTTGGCAATCTCAATATATCTGGAAAAATAGTCAACCACCAGCAATTATGACTGACCATTTAGCTCAAACAAATTGGATGCTACCCTTTGGAAAGGCCGACTTGGGAATTCGGATGATAACAAGGGCTCGGCATGATCGCTCGTGTTTTCAATGCATTTCTGGCAAGATTTGACTACATTTTCCAGCGCGGTACTCAGACCTACCCACCAAATAGATATGTTTGCCCGTTGTCTGCACTTGGTAATACCTTGGTGGCCATTATGAATTCTGATAAGCATTTCAGCTTGCATGACCTTGGGAATGATCAAACGGACACCTTTCAACAGTAGTCCTTGTTCAACAGTAATTTCTCCCCTGTGTGACCAGTATGGTTTCATAGTTTCATTTAGGGCAGATTTCTCAGGCCAACCTTTGCTACAGTATGTCAGGAGATTATTGCAGACCTCGTCATTCTCATAATGGGACTTGATTTGTTCCAGGCGACTTGACGAGGCTGGTAAACCCTGAATTACTGTATCTACAAAAGCGTCTGCCTCTAAATTTAGTTCATGATCTGAGTCACACGGTCCAGACAGAGGTGCCCTGAATAAACAGTCAGCTGTAACAAGTTTACTACCTGCTGTATAGCTGATTGATAACTGATATCTCATGAGCCATATCCGAAACCTCTGTATTCTGGGAGTTAACTCTGTCAAATCTTTTGTGCTCAGTAGAGGAACCAATGGTTTATGGTATGTCTCCATACTGAAGTGGACTCCTATAAGAAAATTTGCAAATTTCTCACAGGTCCATGTTAAACTTAAACATTTCCGGTCTATCTGTGCATACCTCTGCTCGGTTTCTGACAGCGAGCGAGATGCATATGCGACTGGCTTCCATGTACCCCCGTGTTTCTGACGTAAAACACCTCCCATACCAAATGAGGAGCAATCCGCCGAAACCAAGATTTCTTTCTTGGGATCATACTGAACTAGAATTGCTGGCGAACTCAACTCAGCTTTAATTCTAGTTAAAGCCGTCTCTTGTGCTGGGCCCCAAGCCCATGCATGTTTGACCTTAAGAAGGTCACGCACTGGCTTAGTCAGTTCTGCCATCTGTGGCGAGAATTTAGCCAACTGATTTATCATGCCTAAGAACCTGCGGATATCAGAAACATTTTCTGGTTTTGGCATATCCACAATGGCTTTGATCTTTGACGGATCAGCCTCAATTGAACCTTGGCCTACAATGTGGCCTAGAAATCGGACAGAGGATTTATAGAACTCACACTTTTCATCATTGAGTGTGATACCAGCTTTCTCTATGGCTTTTAACACCATGAGAAGCATTGTGTCGTGTTCTTGCATTGTTTTCCCAAAGACAAGAACATCGTCCATCTGACAAACTACTCCTGAAAATCCCTCGAGCAACTCCGACATTTTCTTTTGGTAGAATTCTGAAGAAATTCCAAATGGAAGTCTGTTAAAACAGAAACGACCGTACGGAGTTATGAACGTAGTCAAATTGCGGGACTCTTTTGCAAGATTTATTTGCCAGAACCCACTAGATGCATCGATCTTTGAGCAATAGCGACCACCAGCTAACTTTGAAAGTGTCTCATCGACCGATGGTAACATATATCGCTCGCGTTTGACCGACTCATTCAATTTCGTCAAGTCAACACATATTCTAATTTGACCATTATACTTCGGAGCAATTACCATGGGAGAGCACCATTCAGTAGGTTCAGTTACTTTTGAAATGACCCCTCGTTGCTGCATGCGCTCGAGCTCAGCCTTGACCTTGTCCATAAGGGGAATAGGGATTCTGCGTGGGGTGAATACAGAATAGGGTTGGGCATCTTTGTCAAGAGTTATCTTATATTCCCAGTGGGTCTTCCCTAACCCATTAAACAGCTTAGGAAATTGGTCGTGCACATGTTCGGATGTTGTTTCTACAGAATAAAGATTTACCTCTTTGATTATCCCTAGTGATTGAATCGCAGGTCGACCAAGAAGTGCACCTCTGAGACCTTGTACCACATAAATATCAGAAACACACATTGCACTGTTTGATTCCAACAGACACTCAAATTTCCCAAGTACATTCAGTTTTGAATCACTTGCCCCACTCAGTTCTCTACAAGTTTTCACCATGTATTAATTACATCTAATTGGAGTCTGCATGGTACATTATAAAACCTGACTTACCATTATATAATACATACTCCAGAAGAAATAGATGTCAAAAATAACCGTAAAAAACGATTAGAAGACATTTATGAATAATGAGCAGAGGGTTTTATTTTTCAAATAAAAAGTTAATTGGGTAGAAGGAGGGGAAAAATACAAAATTCTTTGCAGATATGAAAAAACGAAAATTCGAAAGAAAAATTATATAGGAATTAACTGTAAATGGACAAAAGATAACTGATAAAGAGCAAATTTTAGAAGAACAGAAACACTTTTATTAACATCTTTATAAGAAAAAAGAATGTATAGAATCTGACATAAATTTCTTTCCAGATAAATATAACAATACATTGAATGAAGAAGAAAAAATAATAACATGTGAATGAGCGTTATCTGAATGTTTTAATGCATTCAAATATGAATAATAATAAAAGTCCTGGTTCAGATATATATTCTTTATTTCCTCCATTTATGGAGAGCCAACATGTCAGACATGTATAACATATTTACATACATATTACCACATACATTTTAATTTTTACATAACATATAATACAAGTACGTGTATATGAGTCACAGTACAACAAAATTATACAAAACAATATTTTCAAACATGCATTGTTACATTCAGGCGAATTATGTTGCGAGTGTGTGGTTTATACAGTGCACATACATCGTGTAGTTGCGCACACTGAGCAGAATACGCCCGAATAATACTGGGCAAATGCGCAGAATCATTTGGGACTACGCTGATCGAGCACTTATATATAACGTGTCATCTTCAAACAGACTTTCGCATGGCTGGACGTGTAATATGTGTCAATGTGTTAAGTAGCATGCATGTAGTTAGTCCACATACAGTGCAACACATTGACACATGTTACCACGAAATCATCTATTTCATCAGCATTACTGAGCTGGATGCTACTGCTGGGGTCACCGGATAGCAACACTATTGTTCGGTTAACAGGACTAAGTGCATTAACGCACCGTGATATGTTGGGCGGAAATTTCTGATTTAGTTCATGAGTCAATAGTGCTCTGTAATGCATACTTTGTGGGCAGAAATTAATATAATTGACAATTAATTCCACATTCTCACTGTCACATCGTAAGCATGTACCAGTATCATCAATTCTAGCCACCATTTGAATCATTGATCTACACTGTTTCTTGCAATAACATGTTTGTTACTAAAATACCATAATATATGCGGTTCTATAGCAGTGTGAATGTCTTTAAAGTTGCTAAAGCCGCTGCTTGAAGTACGCTCACTCCACAATTCATGGGAAGTGTTTTTTACCCTAGATCTAACAATGTGTTTCCAAGTGTCTTTCCCAGTGAATGTTCCATGGATCATGAACGTGTTGAGTATATGTTTGCAGTTATATTTGACCAATAACCGACATACATCCGGAATAAATTCAGTAGCTCTATTTATGAATTAACTACCCTACAAAAACGAAGCATAATAATTTTAATTCCCAAAGAGGTAAAGACAGTACCAATCTCGCAAATTGGAGGCCAATAAGTTTACTCGACATAATATATCTAGATGTGTAACAAATAACGGCTATCTTACAGATTGTTTCGGTTTAGGTATAGGCGTAAGACAAGGCTGTCCTTTGTCACCATATTTGTTTTTTTAGTTTAAACATAGTTTATTGCCAAATAATTACAATGGGCTTGGGCCACAAGTTCTACCAAAATTAGTTACGGCCCTTACCCTAATCAGGATAACAAGTTATATTGAAGCGACCCAGCCAGCGAAGCATCGCTATACACAGATGAGTATTGCGTATTCATCGCTTCGAACTGATCACTCATTTTGGACAACAAAACATGTCTGTCATTTTGTGCACAGAACTTACCACGATCTCCGATGCATGCCTGGATGTTCACAATTGTCAATAGTTTATTATCGGCATCTTCATACACCAGAAACTTGTTTAGTTAGTTACAAGTCACAATAGTTTGTTGACATTTCCTGTGTGTGTTGAACACGGCCGCCATTTTGAACTGCGTAAACCTGTTTAAGCTCGGTAATTTCCGCCAAACCTCTCCGACCAATCAACCATGCGGGACAACTTTCACATTTCGTCAAAGTGGGAAAGTCCCGGTATCCTATTACACATTCCAACCAATCCACTGTGCGGAATCTGGGACAACTTTCACATGTTGTCCGCGGATTCCAAATATGGTCTCATTGTCCGAATGTTGTCCTCGGAGTCTCTACGAGCCAATCAAAGGGCTGCATCTACGGACAACGTCCGGACGGAAGGTTATACATAGGAGTGAAATATGTCAGTTGTCAACTTTGTCCCGAGCGACACAACTCGAGACGCAACTCGCGTCTCAGAACTCCCAAGGCCCAAATATCCCCCCCCCCCCTTAAACATTACTCACCGACGATGTTACCAATGGTCCGTTAGTCGTGAGATGTGATGATTTGAACGTCAGTCTGGCATTATTGATTATTAATATTGGCTGGAACCATATTAATGCCAATATCCCATTACCCCACCCACTGTTTCCCCATTGCGATACGATTCCCAATTTGAGCTTCATTACCCCCCTGCTGTGTGACGCCCCACCCTAACTTCGAGCCCCCCTCCCACCCCTGTTAGGTGATCCCAATTCCATTGGCATGCGTCCTAGCTGTTGTGTGCCCCCCCATTCAGCTATGTGTCATGATTCCCACCCCACCCCAGCTTCGTGACCCCCGGCTGTGTGACTCCCCACCCCTGCTGTGTGCCCACCTGCTGTGTAATTCCCCACCAAGCTGTGTGACTCCCCACCCAACATTAGTCTCCACCAGCTTCTTGACCCCCCGCTGTGTGACTCCCCCACCCAGCATTATTCCCACCAGCTTCGTGATCCCCGCTGTGTGACTCCCCCCACCCAGCATTATTTCTACCTCCAGCTTCGTGATCCCGCTGTGTGACTCCCCACCCAGCATTATTTCCCACCCCCAGCTTCGTGATCCCCGCTGTGTGACTCCCCCACCCAGCAGTATTTCCCACCCTCAAATTCGTGATCCCGCTGTGTGACTCCCCCACCCAGCCTTATTTCCCACCCCCAGCTTCGTGATCCCCGCTGTGTGACTCCCCCACCAGCATTATTCCCACCCCAGCTTCGTGATCCCCGCTGTGTGACTCCCCCACCCAGCATTATTTCCACCCCAGCTTCGTGATCCCCGCTGTGTGACTCCCCCACCCAACATTATATCCCACCCCCAGCTTCGTGATCCCCGCTGTGTGACTCCCCCACCAGCATTATTTCCCACCCCCCAGTTTCGTGATCCCCGCTGTGTGACTCCCCCACCCAGCATTATTCCCACCCCCAGCTTCGTGATCCCCGCTGTGTGACTCCCCCACCCAGCATTATTTCCACCCACAGCTTCGTGATCCCCGCTGTGTGTCCCCACCCAGCATTATTTCCCACCCCCAGCTTCGTGATCCTCGCTGTGTGATCTCCCCCCACCCAGCATTATTTCCCACCCCCAGCTTCGTGATTCCCGCTGTGTGACTTCCCCACCCAGCATTATTCCCACCCCCAGCTTCGTGATCCCCGCTGTGTGACTCCCCCACCCAGCATTGTTTCCCAACCCCAGCTTCGTGATTCCCCACCATGACTTGGGTTTGCGTTAGTGTGATTTTCCGCCAGATTTTAGCATAAATCTCGTCCGTGTTTACATGTGCTAATATCCTTTCTTGAGTCTGCTTACACCCACAGTCGCCTGTTGTGCTTTTGTATCTTGCCATGTGTACATCTTATATTAGTCATTATCTGTCCATAATCAGATCACCCTCATCGTTGTTATCATAGTTTGTCACCACTCTTTCATTGTACACGTTATTATCAAAATATCATACGTTACTAAATTCTCGTCACTGCATGTCGTCTTTTCATTGCCAAGTAGATATAGTCGTTAAATTTCCCTACCCCGATTTACGAGGGCCCGCTACCATTCCCCTGCGGGAACAGGAAATATATGGTTTATACCGTATTGCTGAAGACGGATAAGACATAGGGACGTTACAATATAAACAACAATGGCGATACATTTCAATGCATTTACATACAAATCAGCATTTGACACACACACACACACACACACGCACGCACGCACGCACGCACGCACACACACACACACACACACATACACACGCACACACACACACGCGCACACACCATCACACACACACACACGCACGCACGCACGCACGCACGCACGCACGCACGCACACACACACACACACACATACACACATACACATACATACACATGCATACATATATATACATATATACAGTTGAGCCTAATCTAATAATAATATATACCCAATGTACCGACAAAGCTTGCGTCGAGTGCATCAGTCAACCGTTAATCAAATCGTTTCGTCGTTTTAATGTACTCATGTACTGATTTAAAAATAACCGTATTAATTTCTTGATTTCCATCAGGTGTACCTTTTAATAGCATGACCGTATTTAAAGGATAAAGCTGCAGCAATGATTGGCGCAAAACTATACGCTGTGCACAGTATTTTGGACACTGGAAGAAATAGTGTTCTGCATCTTCTTCTACTTCACTACAATCGCAATAGGGAGTGTCTTTAATATGGTTATTACAAAGATCATCATTTACACTACTACATTTATTACGAATTATCGCATGCATTATGGATAAAAATCGAGTTCCTTCCAAATAACAGGGAGGAACATCGTACTGTGTATATACATATTCAGTGCATACTGTTTTGAATTGTCTAAGGCTGTCAGCATTTCTCAACATAGGATCAGTATCATTCCAAAGGCGGACAGAAGATGGTATGAAAGAACATTTGTATACCTCTAGTCGTGTGTTGGGAATATTAATATCATTTTGGTTTCTAAGATTATAACTAGTTATGTTATTAACGGGAGGAGGTATAAGATTCGAAACATAACTAGGTAATTGATTGATTGTTGGCTTTGTACATAATTTACAATTTCTGTGCTCTTCGTCGAACTGATAATAATTGCCAGCCTACTTCTTCCGTCGTCCGTCCGTCCGTCCGTCCGTCCGTGAACATTTTCAAACGTCTTCTCCTCGGTAACCATTAGGCCTATAGTCACCAAACGTCATGGTCATGGTCCTTAGGTAGGAGGATTACACAATTGTTAAAATGACGTCATTACGTAATCCAAGATGGCCGCCGTCTAAAAATAGCACAAATTCTTCAAAACTCTTCTCAAGAACCGCCAACCGGATTTCGACAAATCATATACGCTTACAAATCCCGATACTATTACATGATTGGCGGTTTTACAACGAATCAATCATTTACACGCGGTAACATGAATACATAGATATAGAACAGAATAGAATAATATTTATTGGAAATATATACAACATAAATGCACGAAACAATAAGCATGGATCAACAATTAATACTGAATTGTACTGTAAATGTATGCATATAAAAGAAAATACAATCATATTAATATATATATATATATATAATATTTATCAATTGCATGCAACATCTCGAAAAGTACACTATATACATTTTCTGGTAGTCGTGTTCGACAATTATCATGGATATATTTACTGCTGTGTAATGCACCTATCACTGTATTTCCCACCCTGGGAACTATGTGGGACACACGGGGGTTTAGTTGCGAATATGTACGGACTGTATGAGAGTAGATTGCAAGAGTTACTGCACTGCAGTCTACTCCCATACCGTCCGTAGCCACAGGTGGAAGACTCGGACCTAGGACCTGTTAAATGGCTCATTTGTAAACCGTTACCCCACCCACCAATTTCCGTATAATAGATACTATAGCGTTTTCGCTATAGTGTCTATTGTACGGAAATTGGTGGGTAGGGTAACTGTTTACAAATGAGCCATTTATCAGGTCCTAGGTCCGAGTCTTCCACATGTGTCCGTAGCCAGACTGTTCGCAACTTACGGGGATTCGGTTTGCTTCGGACAATTGCGACAATGACGTCATCCAATTATCAAGGGAAGTAAATCCAAGTATGGGAATGGCTGTCGCTGAAAACATCTGAACATCCACTGAAACCCGATCACTCCACTTGTAACACTATCAAATTAAATTTGAGATTACCACATTGATTATGAAACATTTTGAAAACACAAATTATGACAGTCACCTGAAATCAGCTGAAGATGCTCATGACTGTAAATCTTATATTTAAGGAATACAACTATCGGCTGTTGCGTTTACTGTGGTACGTAAAACATTTGATATGTTTATTTATTTATTTATTTAATGGTGTCTATGATATTCTAAACAATATTTCTCACAAACGTCTGACAGAAAAATATACAATTCGGCATGTGTGAATACAAATGATTGCAGGCTCCAAAAATGATTTCAAATTGCAACTGACAGTTATAAAGAATAGTAGGTTAGTGCCGTGAATGGGAAAACATATCTGGCAAGGCTTAGTTTCTGAGCGGCACCAGATATTTTTCCAATTCACGGCACTAACTCACTATTCTATTTATCCCGTCAACACCTACAAATGGCTTCAAAATGCAAAAAAAATAGCCCCAGCCACCGCACATAGTCATACGCAGTGATTAGGTCGTATTGACAGGATATCAAAAATGTTTCACGGCACCGTGTTTCACGGCACATACGCATTGTGTTGACGGGATGAATCTATATAAGTGGTCAGACATTTTTTGATAAACACTCATTCAATTATTTCCGGACTTTTATGTTTTGGATCATGATTTTTGTTTTTATCACCACATGCTTATTAACAAAGGTACTGAGTTGGTGACTTTTGTCATTGATGAAAAAAGTATTTACATTTAAATATGTGTTAGATTTAATGTGCATAATATTAAAAAGTTCGTCGGCAGCAACATGTGGCACAGACAATTGTCACACATAATTGCTGAGATATGAAAATTGAAAGTTTGAGTCATTTTTTTGTATCCACCCGGTATAATACGGTTCAAATGCATGGTACTAACATTTATCAGGTAACCTGCACTGTATTGACCGAATACGTACTGACTGATAACATATTGTTGTATCAGGCATTGACCTGATATCAACATCCGGGTTACAACAAAGTGAAAACTGGCGTTCCATTGGTCGGATGACGTCACGTGACGTTACCGAATGACGTCAGTGTAATGACGCAAAGTAAACAAGTCAGCGTTCTGTCCATAGAATACGACGTCATCTAATGTCATTTTCGAGCATAAAACGTTACCTGATAAATAGAATACCAGGCTAGTGTATTTTGATATCAAGTTTATCAGGCTCGGCTTGGAAACGGTAGGAATTCCTACGCATTTCCTAGCCTTGCCTGATAAACTAGCCTGGTATTCTCTATATACAATTATAATTAGATTATACGAATAGCTATTTCAATAATCTTCTAATATAACTTCTCCATCCCTTCACCGGCTGGTATATACCTCCCTGCCATGGTCAGCCACTCCGCAGCACGGCAGATCGGTTGTGACGGTGCGGCTAGCATGGAGCCTGGTGTACACATGGATCCAACTGAGCGTCTGTATCCGCAGCATGGACACAATGACGTCAATGTTTCCCGTGGTATACACCTCCTTATATATATGTACTTCCATTCATTATAGAGACATAATTAAACAAAAGCCAGCCTAAATCCCTGGTTAACCCTCCCCAGATGCACAAGTAGTTTGAAAAAAGAGTGTTCGAGTTACATGTATGCTACGGAAACAAAATCAGTGCGCGGAAAAACAAAGGGAGATAACTAAAACAATAGTGATGCAAGAGTTGACATTCTTGCGTGACACACCTTTAGGGTCGTGGTCTATGCATGTGTGAAGTTTCATGAAAATATTCCCAAGGGTGTTCGAGTTATGCTCCGGACACGAAATCAGTGCGCAAAACAGAAAAAGGGAGATAACTAAAAAAAATAGCTATGCAAGAGTTGTCATTCTTGTGCGCTACACACCTTCGGTGAAGTTTCATGAAAATGTTCCAAATGGTGGTCGAGTTATGTTCCGGACAAGAAGTGTCTGCGGAGGACAAAAAAATGACCTGGATAGCCAAAACCTACTTACGTATCCAGTAAAAACAAACAAGGCTTTGAAGAAAAAACGAATGTAAATTTATATTAAAAACTTCCTCAACCCTTTGCAGTGTGCAAAGGGTTGATGGAGTTTTTAAAATAAATTTAAATTGCCGCTAAATAATAAGAAAACATAATATTAAACTTAATAAGAGTAAATTCATGAACGGATTTAAAACTTAGACAAGTCCCAAATCAATTTTCATATTACTTCACCAATAAATAGTGGACAATAGCATACACAGTTTGTTTGTTTGTTTTTTCATAGAACCACTCTCAAAAACCTACCCGCACGCGGACGATTAACAGGGGAAGAACTTGATATGGCCTTATTTTAGACATCTGCAGTGGAACCCATCTAAACCGGACACTCGGGAATATATGAATGTTTACCTTAGATGTGTTTCGCTGTTATGTATCTCTGATTACAGTGACTTTTCAGATTGCAAAACACCAGAATGTGCCATGAACTGGACACATGTCTGATTTACAGTGAAACATCTCCAAACCGGACACCCTGGGAGGTCTGGTTTGGAGATGTTCCACTGTAATACCCCATCCCCCTGTTTCTGATGTCGAGTGTGCCCTAATTACCTGGCTGGGGAATACATTGAATAGGTGCATTTTATGAAATAAACGCTTTGATATTTTTTTCAATACGTCGTCTACAAATAACACACTTGTTCAGAGATTTAGCACATTTTTCACACGAAACCATGTGACCGCATGGCAACGATACCACGCATGCATCAGCATCCATACAAATTTTGCATGACATCTGCTCCCGTAGAATTCGGTTTTCTTCTATCAATGTATTTGAACCTAAATAAAAATAATTACAGTTATATAATTGCAGATATTGTGCAATGGCATTGTCAGGGCGGTGGGGCGCAAAGGGTGCAACCACGCACCCACTAACACTTGACCAGGTATGTATTTTTACTTTCATTTTAAAGATGGAGTCCCGCAGATCAGGGTGTATTGTAGGGGTGGGTATATGTTTTGAGTTCAGCATTTAGAGATGTCATTAATATATATTATCCCGTCAACACAGTGAGAATGTGCCGTGAAACACGGTGCCGTGAAACATTTTTGATATCCTGTCAATACGACCTAATCACTGCGTATGAATATGTGCGGTGGCTGGTGTTACTTATTTTGCATTTTAAAGTAATTTGTATGTGTTGACGGGATAAATAGAATAGTAGGTTAGTGCCGTGAATGGGAAAAATATCTGGCGCGGCACGGAAACGGGATGTGCTCGGCAGAGCCTCGCCCATCCCGTTTCCTAAGCCTTGCCATATATGTTTCCCCATTCACGGCACTAACCTACTATTCTCTATCAGAGAGCGTTTAATATTTATTGCCGGGTACACATATTGGTACTATATGTATTATTTGTATGACGGATATCAATACTCTTTAGATCAGGGGAGATAACCGTGTTTTCTCAAAATATTAACAAAATTCGATATTTATTCAAAGGAAGTCGATATTTATTTGTCCAATGCAATTTCTGGTGTACAATAACTATACTTTATAAGATATCAACAGCAATCGTGTTTAAGTTGATACACATAGTGACATTCTTGATTTAAATAATTAAAACTAATCTCACTGTCTACACATGCACATAAACTGGTGATTACCACTACAAACACCGTGTTGAAATATTAGTTGATACTGTGTGAAAACGAACACTTTTGATGTTAAAAACGTGTGGAATGGTTAATTAATTAGGTACACACTTTATATCCGTAACAGTATATTTTTACATAACTTGAGGGCCCCAATCTTTAACTTACGTTATTGTCTGAGGGAAATAGTTACAATATAATTTGTTTCTGTATATATTAGGGAAACTATAGCTTTAAAATCACTATTATCGAGGAAATTGAAGCTCGTGCACCACTTTCCAAACTGGGATACTGCCTTGGAACGGTCACCGGCCAAGGTCAAGCTCGTCAACATAGAAGGTTACACCACAGCTGTTTGAACAGATGGTCAGTATGTTGGTGTCATATTTTTATGGATTCTCGGTAGACTTGGGTGGATCTCGTTGGATTTGGATAATTTATATAGTTTTGTGAAACTACTAATGCTCAATCATTACACAAGATAGAAATCGTCAATTATCTACACATTAACCGTTCCGAACTTTCGAATGCATTTCATACTGTCAAAATACTTCTAGCTATACGTGTAATTCGCGGGAGGTAACGTAAATAATATGTTGGTAACAATGCACCCAAAGAAACAGATATACCGAAATAACCCATAAATCACCGACAAATGAACCATTCTTCAAGAACCTGTGGGTTCAACTCGATTACATCGTCATGTTGGAATAAAGTGATTTGCTAAAGTCCCACTATTTTTTGAAAATAATAAAAATTGAATTAACATAAATGGTGTCCAAACAGTATTTTTCAGTCATCCTTTCGCCTCTGTGCAGCTAAAGTATTATCAAGTATATCAACCCAGGGGCGGATCCAGCATTTGGGGAAAAACGGGGGGGGGGGGGCTGGGTTGTCTAGTTGCGAAGGTAACTCTTGCAATCTACAAGATTACCGTTCGCAACTAGGGGGTTTTTTCCTATTTTCGAGCTCTTCGAAATGCACTTTCCTGTGTTTTACGGCCATTTAAATCAGACACCAACTGGTGGTAAACAGTGATCTATTGTAACCCCCGGAACCCACCCCCCCCCCCTCCAGACCTGCCCCATGCACTCTGCAATTCAGGCCAGAAAATTCATGTTGCGACATATACAGAAACTTATGGGCTCAATAGACAGATACTTACCAGGCGTGTAAGAGTTGTCGTTCGTAGATGTAAAACTGTTATTATTCTCTGACGTGACGATGCGATTTATTGAATCAAAGTTTGCGTTAACAGAGCCAGAAGAGGTTGATGGTTTTCTCTCATGGGAAGCAGGCAATTTTGCGTCGTCCATCTTGAACAGTTCTTCTAGTACATCATTTGTTGAAATATGTTTGCCTATAAATATATTCACGCTCTATATGACATGATATTTTTCTCTATGACATGTCCAACTGCTGTATATACATACTGGTGACATGCAAGACTATATTGTACACCCGATTGTGATATGAAATACTGGTGTGTTACCATACTGGTAACCAGTCATACAGACTGGTCATACATAGATAAAACATTGGCGAAGCTATCGTGTGCGCACGCAAAACCTTTCGCAAGCGTGTAGTATTGTTCTTGTGGAGGAATTAAGTTGTTGGCGTTTAACGGCCTATCAACAGGTAAGGTCATTTCAGGCTGGTATTTACGATATTTATTATATTTATATTTATTTAAGTTAGCTTAACTGAGTTACATAGAGGATATTCATATTTTTGCAACGAATATGACATACATGTATATGTTCATCGAGTGGTGTGAAATGTCCATAAACTCGTGAAATATGGAAAGTTCATACCACTCAGTTAGGCACTCGTGAAATATGGACATTTCACACAACTCGATGAACATATATGTCATATTCGTTGCAAAATATGAATATTCTATTTATTATATACCGCTCCATGGAAATTAGCAGTTTTTTTAGACTGTATACGGTAATGAATGTGTATTTGGTAAAGAAAGTAGTCTGGCACTGCAGATGCGCGTTATGAATGTAGATAGCGGAAGTAGTCGTATTTTCACCGGAAGATGTTTATTTCATCGATGAGACCATAATTATGACTTTTATTTACATCGTATAACTATGTATTTCATGGGTAGGTATATAATAAATGTTACTATTAGTTGTCTGATTCGCGTTGTTCGTGGTACCTCCAATATTCATGCGTTATATACACGGGGTTATGCCTCTCCTACAGATATCAAGGTGTATGCTCACGTGGTACTAACAACAACAACAAGTACTGACATTTCCAGAATCCAACTGATTCAAAGAACGTATTATTTTATAGTGTCATTATTACGTAACGGATCTTGATGAAATATGGCGCATCAAACGCGTCTTGTTAAGCTGCATTTTGCGGTATCTGTATTTTCGCCCAAACTTCTGTCGTTGTTGCGAAGAATCGATTTCCGTGTCTCCGACACGGATATCGATTCTTCGTAAAAACGACATAAGTCTGTGCCAAACTCCCTGGACCACCAAAATGCAGCTCATGAAGACGCGTTTGCTGTGCCATATTTCATCAAAATCCGTTTCATATTAAGGAAATATCAAACAATATTTTCAAGATTTCAACACTTTCAGCCACTGTTGTTGTTGTTATAACCACGTGATCATGCACCTTGGATATCAAGGATTTGAAATAGTGCCAACTGCGCAATTGATCACGTGTGAAGACCACGGGGTTTTGCAGGTGGATCTCATTGGTGGCTATTCCTGAGGCTTATCGTACATTGTGTGCCATTACTGTACTGTTTATACAATTATGTCATGTCAGCAAGAGCTGTGTTTAAATAATAAGCCAATATATAGGTCGATATATAGGTTGTATAGGGTGGTTTATATACGTCTCATCAACTGTACAACATAAACTACATACAATAATAAAATGCAGGTACCCAATTCGTAAAACACTAAGAAAATGAAATTGTGTAACACAGCACAGAGCTGCATGCATATATACTACTGACTGTATATACACAGATTCATGTAAAACACGCATATGCATATACTGTATATAGTATACTATATACTCGTGTAATAGAATTAACATAGTCAACACATGGTGTCACAAAACTGCTGCGCCCCAAATCACACATTTCACAGGATCGGTAGTAACTGCGATGCCATGCTACAACAGTTCTCTGACACGGGACATATATGAATACATGGATGAGCACCGTTTTTTTCGTAACAAATGAATATTTATGTATGTTTTGTTGGTATGATAATACTACTATACTCCACCAGTAGCCTAGTTTCACCAAAACATGGCAAAGTAGACTTATCTAGCAAAGAATACTTTGAGGGATAAATTTTCAGTTTAAGGATCAATTTATTAATTTTTATTATACTGAATTTATTACATTATCACAGCCATTTTGGCTGTGATAATGTAATACATTCAGTATAATAATTCTGCATACTTTTAATCATCAAATATATGCAGCAGTTAGTTCTATATGAAATAATGCTATTTCGGGAAAAATTTGCAAGATAAGTATACTTTGCAATGTTGATGAAATCGGCTACAGTTTGCCTCACGTGAGGATTCTGAACATATTGAACCAAACCTGTAAAGGTAGGATAGCCCACAGTGTTATAAACGCACGCAGGGCCTACTGCGTGTGCATGCAAAACCTAGTAAAATATGTCCATGTCCCCTCTGTGCCACCGTATTTAACCGCGCGATACAATCTATATTTAGATACACTGGTAAATTTCACCGTGGATCAGCAATACAGTGTGTATATATACTATGTACTATAGTGCAACACTGGTTTTCCCGATATTGTATCGGGAAAACCAGGGTTGCACTCATGCCTGTGTTCCCAGTAAGCATATTATCACGTATTAACCTATCTGCATATGGTCTGTCAGATAACTCAACTTGTATGATGAATAGTTATTTGTCCGGGCGGAAACAGCAGATCAAAATTGGGGATATTGTTGGTACATGGGCAAATCTGAAGAAGGGGGTTCCCCAAGGCTCTATTCTCGGACCACTTCTTTTTAATGTTTTTATAAATGACATTTTTTATTTTATTAAAAAAGGAACATTGTATAATTACGCTGATGATAACACACTTTCATTTAACTCACCAAATTTTGATGAACTTACAATGTTTTAGAATCCGAGAGTAAAGTCCTTATTGAATGGTTTGATTTTAACTGCATGCAGGCAAACCCAGACAAGTTTCAGGCCATAGCAGTTGGGAAGAAACGGCTGATAGATCACCTGCATTTAAAATAGGGGAAGTAACTATCTCTTGTGATGAAGTGTAAAATTATTAGGTGTAGACATTGATTTCAAATTAAATTTTGATGGTCATATCTCTAAGCTTCTGAAGAAAGCAGCACAGCAACTTAATATTCTCAAACGTATTGGAAAAGATCTCTCAAAACTGAACAGGCTTACTATTTTTTATACTTTTATCTTGTCTAATTTTAACTTTTGTCCCCTCTCATGGCACTTTTGTTCTGAAGCGAATACCAAAAAAATCGAAAAAGTACAGGAACGGGCTCTTAGATTTGTGTATAATGATTACAATCTTTCATATAATGATCTTTTGCTGAAAGCTAAATTGCCAACCTTACACATTCGAAGAATGCGTGTGTTGCAATAGAAACTTTCAAAATCTTTCATGATCTGGCTCCGCCAGTTTTAACAGATCTTATCCACAAACGAGAGAATAAATACAGTTTTAGGTACTCAAATATTCTAAGTATACCTCAGGTGAACTCAACCAGATACGGCAAGAACTCCTTTAGATATGCAGCGCAAGTTTTATGGAACTCCCTACCCGAAGACTTCAGAAAGATTACAAATTTCAATCAGTTTAAGCAGTTAATGTCATCCTGGAGCGGCACTGACTGTAAATGCTCAGCCTGTGCAAACTTCTAGATGAAACAACTAGTTTTGCCATAGCCGGTTGAGTGAGCATTATTTATATCAGGTTTTGTTAAAATTGTCGTTTTTTTTATCCATTTTTATTTAAATTTAACTTAATTGTGATATTCATGTTCTATTTAAATGTGCTGTCCAAAATTGTGCTATATTGTACTATTTATTTTTTATATTTTTTTATTTTTGAACCAAACTTAATTGTGATATTCATGTTACATGTAATTGTGCTGTCCAAACTTGTGCTGTTTTGTACTGTCCTATCTGTTTATATGTGTCGGTTCAAAAGTTCTTGAGAACTTATGTTACTTGTTATATATCTTGCCGACGTTAAATAAAATTTATCTTATCTTATTAACCCTTAGACCGATATCTTATAATAAACCGTATTTAACCGCGCGATACAATCTATATTTAGATACACTCGTTCGCCGCGTACTTTCAATATATACTGTGTAGTTCACCCCTGGTTTTCCCTATAAAATAACAACTCATGCCTGGGTTCCCAGTGATCATATTCTCACGTAGTAAATAGCAAATCCCAATGACATGATCATAACTGATAATGTAATAAGTGCAACGTGACTAGCTCATTATTTGATTTACGAGAAAACTATTCGACGGTTCTTTCGCGCACTCCGCTCCACAAGTATACTTGTGGAGCGGAGTGCGTATACTTGTGGAGCGGAGTGCGTGAAAGAACCGTCGAATAGTTTTCTCGTAAATCAAATAATGAGCTAGTATACTTGTGGAGCGGAGTGCGTGAAAGAACCGTCGAATAGTTTTCTCGTAAATCAAATAATGAGCTAGTATACTTGTGGAGCGGAGTGCGTGAAAGAAACCGTCGAATCGAATAGTTTTCTCGTAAATCAAATAATGAGCTAGTCACGTTGCACTTATTACATTGCTTTAAACCGTATCAGTTGAATGTTGATGAAATCGTCTACAGTGTGCGTTTGATCCTGTAACATGAATAGTAAAAACCTCAATTAATTTAAAATGTCAATTAAAGATTCAATAATTATATCCAATGCGCGTCGATCATAGTTTTACACACCCCAAGTTGTTAATGTTAGATATTCGGTAGTTATTAGTTACGTCATATTATAGTATTTTACAATAATTTGTATATTGTATGTGCACATGTTTTAAGGTAATTATGTAGTGAGGGCCACACGGTAGACTGGCCTTGGCGAACTGGGTCACCCTCGTTACATAAACGAAGAATAAATAAAATATATAGGTGATACGATCAAATTGAACACATAATACTGTAAAACCCGACGTTTCTGTCTACATTTCTAACGCAGGGCGATTTTTTTTTTGTAAATTCCCTGCTTTGCAGACAGAACATCAGGTTAATAATACTGATGTTCTCTCGTGTACCTTTTTGCCTTTTAACCGTGCAAATAGCCGCCTCTGTGATCTCCTTTTCAAAGCCCATTTCTACAAGTTGGCTCATGGTGTCCGACAACCCATCCATCTCTCGGTCTATTCCAGAAGCCCCTGGCGTTAGTGCTGCGGTCACGTTGACATCACTATTGCTCTTTGTTTTTGTTTTTACTGTAACATAAAAAATCGAATGCACACATATGCAAAACACGTTCAGAAACAGTACGACACCAGTAGCCGATTTCATAAACATTGCAAAGTATTCTTTTCTAGCAAGGTATACTTTGAGGGAGTAATCATTTATTTTTCCTGAAATGCATTATTTCATTTTAGAACTAACGACTGCATATATTTTATGAGGTTTAAAAGTATGCATCATTATTATACTGAAATATAAATTAAAATTCTCAGCAGCCACTGGACTTTGATAATGTAATAATGTTTCTCTCATCAATAATAAACATTAATAAATTTATCCTTAAATTGATTTATTTCTCCCTCAAAGTATACTTTGCTAGATAAGTATACTTTGCAATGTTGTTGAAATACGATATGGCAAGTAATATATTTGATGATTAAAACAGTATTATACTGAATGTATTACATTATCACTAGCCAAAATGGCTGTGATAGTGTAATAAATTCAATATAAAAATAAAAATAATATTTGCCTTAAATTGAAAATTTCTCCCTCGAAAGTATACTTTGCAATGTTGTGAACAGTCGCCATTTTATTCACAAATCCATTTTCTAGCAAAGTAATACTAGGGAGAAATTTTCAATTTTAGGATAAATGTATTAATGTTTATTATACTGAATTTATTACATTATCACAGCCAATTTTGGCTGTGATAATTTAATACATTCAGTATAATAATGATGCATACTTTTAATCATTATATGCAGTCGTAGTTCTGGCTGTGATAATGTAATACATTCTGTATAATAATTCTGCACACTTGTAATCATCAAATATATGCAATCGTTAGTTCTATATGAAATAATTCATTTCAGGGAAAATAAATAATTACTCCCTCAAATTATACTTTGCTAGAAAAGTATACTTTGTAATGTTGGTGAAATAGGCTACTGGGCCACTGATTGGTGGGTAATGTGCTTGTCCAATGGGCAATGTTCATGTCACAAGTTCGAGGCTTCCATCTGTATCTACCAATGTCTTCTCCGCTATTGGGTAGTGTGTGCTTGCTGTGGTGGTGGCTGCGGTGGTAGTGTTGGTGTGTATGTGGGGTTCGGGGGAGGGCGCGAAGGTCTGGCTACATGGTCAATATGCTACATTTGTAAGTAACCGAGGTTGTGGGTATGAGCATTTTCCTGTCGATACAAGACGGACATACCTGTATATGTGGTCGTGACTGGAGAAATGGGGCTTATGGGTTTTGCGACCAGTGCAGACCCAGGCCAGCATGTGTATCCGCATCTGCACCGTTCGCCATTTCATTAATGAAACACCCGTCATGTCTCTAACAAGCAATATAGATCGTTATCAGCCTACAGGATTGTGTTATTTGATCAGGAACTACAATGGTCACAAACATAAGCCTCATTTCTCCAGTCTCAGCCACATATTCAACAACTGATATTTCTACGTCTCCCACGGACTCGTCGTCAAAACCTCGTGACCGTGTCAGTGTTGCGGTTGTAATTTTTGGCGTCGGTATGTTTAAGTTGATGTAATGTTTAGTTTTTATATTCACTTTGTTTCTTAACTGACATCATCCCGACTTGTTTCTTTTTATAAATATATAGAACCATACTTCAATTAAGTGAGAAGCATTGTCCAATTGTTCAACATCGAAACTATAAATATATACATTGTTTTAAAGTCACTCTTTATAATATAAATATATATATAGTTTTATAGGGATGATGTCAGTTAAGAAACAAAATGAATAGAAAAATTAAACATTACATCAACTTATATATATTTAAAACAATGTGTATTAAATGCGCTTCCTTCGGAGGTTATTGGAAATTACTATAAATATATACACGTAGTTTCACTTCCCGCTTACGTTACAGTCATTGGTCAACGGTATGAACAAGTTGTAACAAAACTGTTGATTCTATTCACTGATAAAGCAACACGAACTGTGTCGGCATTTGGTTATTTATATACGCTTACCTACTTGTTAAATTTCCAAGAAAAATGTCTCGCTATATCATATAACACAAGTTAAATTTACACGCGATCTTCTGTTGATTTTTTCCCCAATTGTCCTTTTTTTTGGCCACTAAAATGTCGTGGAAACGTATTTTTAGCTGAGAACATTTGATTATAAATAGAAATACATGTAGCATAAGACAAACTTTAGTTCAGGGTTTCTGGTGGTTCAATGCACCTATGTTGGCCAACCCTTTTCTTAATAAATAGCCCTGTTTTATAGGGAAAATAATCAACTTACATAGTGGCCCGATTTTTGGATGTCAAGCGGTCTGAATTCACTGGAGAGTGCAACACGAATATATATGCATGCTATTTTTTTTTTTTTTTTTTTCGTTTATTTTTCGTACATGTTTCTTGCTCTATATATCATTACATTATACCGTATATTTCACCGCCATTATACCACATGTTTAATACTTGTAATAAGCATTTGGGAAGGGATGTAGCTAACGTTGTAAAAACTTGTAGCCCAACCCGTTTGCTCTCTTTACCAGAAATTTGTTTATTGTACAATTATTGTAAATTGTAAAAAAGAAAAAGAAAAAGAGACAATCAAATATGTTTAAACTAATAAATAGCCCGTGCACTTTACAGGAAGTCCGCATAATTGATACACGCCATGTGATGTTGTACCATCTGCGTAATTTCAAAAACTAAGTTTACAAAGTTTACAATAATTTCCGTAAATGGCGTTAGAAGTTGACACATTTTTTCAGAGTACACGCGGAATTATATCACATCAGTGCACTTGTTTTATTGACCTCTAAAACATATTTTGGCCTTGTTCTGAGTACATAACTTACATTTCATTGTATTATAAATAGTTATGATGGAGCAGTATTTGAACCGTTATTTCTTTACTTTCTGATTCTTGGAGAGGTGACCTACAACTTTGCTAATACACATTTCATTAAATGAGTTTATAATACTATGTTTGGTCTCGTATTGTTGCGTAAAGAATACCAGATGGCCGTGGCCTGCATGTCGAGCCCGCCGAGGCATTTGATGGTATTTTTAAAAACGCTAACGCAGATTTCGGACGGACGGACGGACGGACGGACGGAAGGACACCCGGACGTCATTGTGATCACTATGTCTCGCTTTCCGCAAGCGGGCTCGACACAAAATGAACATCACAATCAATTACAGAAGCGGAAAATGGGTTCCATCAAATGTTGTCAATTTTAAGGACTAATCCTCTCTACCCATTTGATGGCAATACTATATTCTATAATTACGAAATGGTAAGTGTGTATTCAGATCAGTCCAAACACACGTACATCCTATACACTAGTATAGTGTTCGTTCGATGCAATATTTAGCCGATTTTATGACCGACAGTGCAGACCATGATCATATTGTGCATAAGCTACAATAATTCGCCCTCCTATATGTTATCTACGGCTACAATTTGACCCATTCAAAAAACTGTGAGCAACCGAATTAAGTGCGTACCCAAACATGTTGCATGTAGGTCAAAAGTTAGTAAACTGTATATTTTATACCTTTAAGCAAACAACTCTAATGGAGAACTAGTAAATTCCTAACAATAATATAACCGAGAAATAATTTTATTTTCCCATGGAAGCCATCTTTTCTCTAGTTGCTGTTCAACATTCAACATACCGAAATGAAGCTTTCAAATTTGCAAGATGTACATGTAAATGTCAGATAAACACTTTGACACGGTAACATAACCAATTTCTGCATATGTATGTTCTTTAATGATAATTTAATGATACATCTTGACAGTTTTATATCGCTAACATATCAAATACGCCGGATAACCGATTGCAAAAAATCACTCTTCCATGCGTTACATTAAAGAGATTTGTGCTTAAATTGCTACCGGAGCTGGGTAGCAATTTTGTTTCTAATTGTGCATATTTGCATATATGGACGCACACTGATCACGGCGTGATTTGACATTATCTTCATGGCGCGACGGCTGTAAATTTAACATGTCTCATGTGTCGCATGTCTACTACGGAGCCCCGCAGGAGACGTATAATTCTTTTTATTAATTCGTTCGCACGAAATAACAATTCGTTCGCACGAAATAACAATTCGTTCCTCAATTTAACAATTCGTTCCCTCAATTTAACAATTCTTTCCCTCGAAACAACATTTCGTTCCCTCGAATTAACAATTCAATCGAGGAACGAATTGTTAAATTGAGGGAATTAATTGTTATTTCGTGGGAACGAATTGTTAATTCCAGGGAACGAATTGTTATTTCGTTCGAACGAATTGTTAATTCGTAGGAATGAATTGTTAATTCGTTGGAACGAATTGTTAATTCGTGGGAACGAATTGATGGGAACGAATTGTGATATCGTTGGAATGAATTGTTAACTCGAGGGAACGAATTGTTATTTCGTGGGAACGAATTAATAAAAATAACCCATCTCCCCTGTGGGACTCCGTACAAGTGTGATCAGTGTACACACACATACACACACATACACACACAACCCGCCAACGTCTAAAGATCAAACGTTGTTCATGAGAGACCAATGTATAATGAACATAGCATACATCTGTGGTGTTGTTCATGCGTCCACTTTGCTGTCGCTGTTTCGCTGAGCTGTTTTTTAGAAGGTATTGACAGGTTGGGGACCAGTGATTATGTTCTGCCCAAGGACAGTCCCCCTTTTCCCAATTCCGTAGTCCAAGCCCGCAGTAGAAACACCGCGTGTGGTCCCCGATACCTGGAAGAGCATACATGTACAGACAAACATGGTAAAGGCCCTGAACGGCTCAGTATTACAATTTTCCGATTTTTTCAAACACAAAAACATGTTTGGCAACTGATTTAGTACACAAAACTAACATATACTGCCTAATAGATACATCTCAAGTCTTGAGATTTACATCTTAATCGCAATGTGAAGACAACAACAACTTGTTTTGTGTACCACTCAGTGCAAAATGTCAATATTGACAATTTCATTTCCGTAACCCAATGGCTTCGGCTCGGAAGCGAGTCGAAAAACTCCGGCTATCGGAATTCATCGGCCGCAAATCGAGGAGTTGACCCGAGCGTCTAACGGAAAATCGATCGGGCTTTGAAACACGCACCTGCTGTTTGTGTTTATCAACACATATTGATATTTTCATGGACTACAAACTCATTTTTGTACCAAAATGAATGCAAACAGTTTCAAAGTGTGTGTAAATAGAAACCTGTTGGATTTATATGTGGGAAAACCCAATAGGAGGCCAAATTCGGCAACTTGAGCCGTATAGGGGCTTTAAAGGCACTGGGTCACGGTAGCCGATTTCTATGGAAGCTTCCTGGTGCCAATGCTAAAATAAATTAGGAGATATCCTAACTAGGACTTATTATCTACTAATTAGGACATACGACGTCCTAATTAGGAGATAACAACTCCTAATTATTACTTACTATCTCCTAATTAGGACATTTCCTAACTAGGAGTTAGTATCTCCTAATTAGGAGATAAAACATGTTTTAGCATTGACACAGATAGTAAGTCTTAATTAGGAGATAGTAAGTCCTAAATAGGAGATAATAAGTCCTAATTAGGAGGTACTATCTGAGGAGATAATTTTAGAATAGGCACCAGGACGCTTCCATAGATTTCACCAAAATTGCTATGCATAATTATCTAGATAAGTATACTATGAAGGAGTAATCATTTATTTTTCCCGAAATGCATTATTCATATAGAACTAACGACCGCATATATTTTATGATTAAAAGTTAGCTACAATAATTCGCCTCCGATCTCTTATCTTCGCGAGAGGTATGGAGCGGGGTAGCAATTTGTTTCTAATTAAAAGTATGCATAATTACATTCAGAATTTATTACATTATCACAACCAAAATGGCTGTGATAATGTAATAAATTCAGTATAATAATTTGGTCAGAAAATATTTTATTTCATTAGATAAAAATTAATAAATTTATCCTTAAATTGAAAAGTTTTCCTTCAAACTGTACTTAGCAAGATAAGCATACTTTGCAATTTTGGTGAAATCGGCTACAGAAGAACAGAACAGAACAGAACAGAGAACAGAACAGAACAGAACATACTTTTAAGTCAGGTTACAAGGTAACAACATGACTGAAATTTGTAATATATCTAGGTGGGTAGACATGGTTGGCACTGTAACGTATTTATGTCAGATATAACTTTGACGGGGGGATAGGCATGGAGACAGTAAACAAACATGTATAAATATGTGATAATTAATGTTTGGGTGTATGCTAAGCGCCGTGGAAAGCGAATTCTATGAACGGTGACGGCTCTGGCCAGTCTGTACATCTATGCAGTCGGGTCTGAGTATACGCCGCTCTCAATTACATCCCAAAGAGACACTTTTGATGGTTTAATTTCGATAATGTTTTTGTTTGGTTGTTGTCTTCTTAACTATATAGACAATGCTTCACCATCTTATCTTGCAAATTTAATCCCCGTTCAAAGGCAGCCTCGCTACAATCTTAGAAATGCTGACGACATACCTCACATACATTGTCGCACACAGCAGTACAACCAATCATACTTACCATCCACCATTCGTGACTGGAATGCACTGAATCGGAACATAAAGGACTCTCAATCTCTGTCTTCTTTCAAAGCAAACCTAAAGGCCAATTCTGTCAAATCATCACCCCCTTTTTAACGTCGGAAACAGGACAGGACAAATTCTTCATACACGCCTTCGTCTTTCATGTAGCGCTCTCAACTTCGATCTTCACAGAAGATCTATTGTTGACACCCCACACTGCACATGCGGATCCATAGAAACAGTCAGCCACTTTCTCTTGTATTGCAACAAATATACACTTCAGCGAAACACACATATTAACAACCTTCCATGACCTCCCACAGCACACACACTGCTCCGCGGCAATGAACATTTGACATTCGAGGAAAACAGCTTCGTATTTCAGCAGGTCCAGAAGTTCATCGTGGCTACAAGGCGCTTCGGCAATTGAGGAGACAAGTGGGCAGATGTCCAATACGAGCCACCATGACAGCAATGAGTGCATCCCCTTATCTCTCATTTTAAATAGTCATTTTGACATGGCATACCGTACATACACGCAAACATATTACTATAAAATGGATATAGGATGTATATACTGTCACAAGTTTACATGCAGTTCGGATTCAAAAAAACATAAACAAATACTAAATATATGCAAAGTATGTGTCATATTGAACGATCGACATGTATGTATAATAGTGTATACATGTTATTGAAATAGACGTCAAAATCGTAGACGAGGATGACCGCGGCCCGCATGTCGAGCCCGCCGAGGCATTTGATGATCTCAGAGAGTATTTATTTCAAGTTTGATGCCCAATAAGCATACAACAGTACTAGTATCGTCATATATCTTCAATTAAATCACTTCACACGGGGCCATGATGAAAACAAGTTCTCATATTTTCCCAAATAATCCTATAATGCACCTTTAAGCATTAACACAAGTGTTCTATCTGACTAGAGAAACAAATGCCATCAGACAGATATACATCAGACACTGGGGCGATTGCTATAACCACCGAATGTAATTTTAATCAAGTTTCCTTAATGATAGAGACCAGACATCTGGTTCAATCTGATAGTGGCTCGATTGTTTAATATCCCAATGACAAACTACCTTAGCCAGGACGAAGTTTCGCCCTTGTCAATTTCGCTACACCTATATAGACTTGTATACACAAATGTAAAAAATAAATCGTAAATTTTGTAATCGTATTTCATGAAATTATGCAGATGTCCGAATGTACGAAATCCCATGCCGTGTCTTACACACACACCCATGTTATGGTCAATCATACACATACTCATGTAATGGTCACTGTGGCCAGATTTTGGGCTAATTTCTAGCAAGATAAATGTCCATGAATGGACAAGAACTAGTCATATTGTCAAAATACTCATTCTATCATTTCATTTGACCACTTTCTGACCACCTACATGTACACATTAAACGGGCAATATGACACAATATTGACTGTGTAGTATCACAATAACAGCCAGTGAAAACTTGTAACATTCCACCCTATCACAGTCACGTATCATAATCTCATAATTTATACCATACTACAATGTGGCTGTGAAATACAATTAAATAGGATTACGAATAGTCGTAACATATATCACATGTGACTCACCATGCTACAATGTGGCTGTGACTGGAGAAATGGGCTTGTGGAATTGTGACTAGTGTAGCACATGATTAAGTAGCACTCATGTAGCCGATTAATGATATATACATGTATTGCTTATTTGTAGCATGACCGGTGCTTCATTGACAGAATGGCGAGCAGTGCAGATCCTGATCAGACAGTGCGGATGCACAGGCTGAGCTGGATATACACTGGTCGCAAATATCATCATCCCCATTACTCCAGTCACTGCTGATGAGTCATTCGCAAGTCTATGTAACAAATACATATCAACCACTAAACATGCTAAATGATTTAATGGTGTTTAACGGCCCGTAAACAACTACGGTCATTTTAGGCTGGGTTAACGGTATTTAATTCCATTTAATCATATATTACCTGTTGTGATGGAGGGTAAATCCCAAAATCAGAACTGAATATTTACAGAAAAAATATATATTCAGCCCGAAATTAGAATAACCTGACCTGGTGCCAGGGTTTCACTAAACTTTGTACAACAAAAATATCTATATATTCATTTCTCACATTAACATGGTTAATTGAAGCTAACATAGTCAACCTGCATACAGGAGCCTGTAAATCTGAACAAATCCACTACATAATTCTGATTTTATTTGTCTTGTTTGTTTGCTTGTTGAGGTTTAACTGCTTATAAACAGCTATGATCATTTAAGGCCGGGTCAATGGGTTTAGTTCTAAATCCCATATATTATTCAAGCACATGTCGAAAATGGGGGGGATCCCAAAATCAGAATTGAATATTTACAATAAAACCAGATGGCCGCGGCCCGCATGTCGAGCCCGCCGAGGTATTTGATGGTCTCAGAGTGTATTTATTTGAAGTTTGATGCCCAATAAGCATACAAAGTTTCAAGCAAATCTGACTTACGGTTACAGAGATAGTAGGTATGTGAAAACTTTAACGCAGATTTTGACAGAAACGTTAACGCAAACTTCTAAGTCATTTGACCTGGACATAGGGGCACAGGGGCCGCATGAGTGGGAGACACAATGAATATAAAGAAGATGACTAATAAGCATATGAAGTTTCAAGTCAATGTGACTTAGGACTGCAGAGATATAAGGTATTTAAAAACTTTAACGCAGATTTCGGAACACAAACTTCTAAGTAATTTGACCTTGACATTGGGCACATGGGTCGCATGAGTGGGATACAGCATGAATATATGGATGATGACTAAAAAGTATATGAAGTTTCAAGTCAATGTGACTTAGGACTGCAGAGATATGAGGTATTTAAAAACTTTAACGCAGATTTCGGAACGCAAATTTCTAAGTCATTTGACCTTGACCTTGGGCACAGGGGCCGCATGAGTGGGATACAGCATGAATATACGGATCATGACTAATAAGCATATGAAGTTTCAAGTCAATGTGACTTAGGACTGCAGAGATATAAGGTATTTAAAAACGTTAACGCTCGGACGTTCGGACGGACCGACGGACACCCGGATGTCATTGTGATCACTATGTCTCGCTTTCCGCAAGCGGGCTCGACAAAAACCAATGGGAACACCTGTCTAGACAGGCGCGTGCACGTGAACCACTGCGGGATAGCTATATTTACGGCCAGCATAGGCTTGGACCTGTTCATAGTCCTCGCTGTCTGGTCCGAGCCTACGCCGCACAGCAGACCAGCATTGAAATCACAGCATAGTTATGGTATTGTGCACACTCGTATTGACTCGCTACATGTGTTAATATATGTTGTACATTTTCCCGGGTGTCACTCCACCGTCGATGACATATATATATGTCGTCTGAACGTAGTGAATTAGAAATAATTATTTTTCTCTGGCGGTCGTATACAATGTATACAATGGTAAGAATATTGATTGATAATAACCCGCGTGTTCAGTCTGTGCACGTTTTCGCGCCAAGCGTCGTCACTAGGTGTGACCACTCGCGGAATATTGTCATTCAAGTGTTGACCGAAACTAGAGCGACACGTATTTTTGTCGCAATGGTAATATGGTAGGAATTAATTTAATTGTATCCCGTCAACACAGTGCGTATGTGCCGTGAAACACGGTGCCGTGAAACATTTTGTATATCCTGTCAATACGATATAATCACTGCGTATGAATATGTGCGGTTGTCATACTAGTCGAATCTCCGATTTTGACGATGTGGCTGGGGTTATTTTTTGCATTTGTAGGTGTTGACTGGAGAAATAGAATAGTAGGTTAGTGCCGTGAATGGGGAAAATATATGGCGCGTCACGGAAACGGGATGTGCTCGGCAGAGCCTCGCCCATCCCGTTTCCTAAGCCTTGCCAGATATTTTTTCCCATTCACGGTACTAACCTACTATTCTCTATCTATTTTCAGCAATAATTCTGTACATTTTGGATTTTTTGTTTTTTTTGTCAGATTGGAATATAGATTAAACCGTGTTGAATTATGCATACAGAAAACGGGAAAAATGAGAGTAACAGATGTGCTAAACTTTGCTGAGTATGCAGGAAATGGCTGCGTTTCACACCACCACTTGGATTTTCAAAAATTTCCGTGGTGGGGGGGGGCATGCCCGGACCTCTAGCGTATCGGGCCCTCAAACATTGGGCCCCCCCCAATAATGTTCGGTACCGCACCGCCTTGATTAACTACGTTTAAAAAACACTATTATAAACGGCTGTAGTGTTGAAAGGGTTAATACACGATTTAAACATGTAGATGACACAGTAGGATTGAACTTCACTTTTACAGAGTGGGGCTGGTTCAGTTAGGATCATGGGTAATATGAATGAAAACAAATAATCACTTACTGTATTACATATGCTAAATCAAACTTTGGCTCTTGCAGCGCCTTGGAGGAGTGAATTTGTCATCTGCGGGGTTTTAATATAAGTATTACTGTCTTTTTTTATAACACATGTCAAGTTTTTTTTTTATTGAAAATTCAGGTCTTCAGTAATGACGATTCTAATGTACCACTCAAACCATGAAGTTTAATAGAACAGTGATTTCTTACCAGTACTGCAAGGAGCAAAAGAGGTGTGAAAATATCTGTAATTGTATATTTTGTATTTGTATCCGACTATTGCATTGTTATATTATGTACAGTTTGTGGGGGAGGGCCCGACCCACCACAAACCTATTACGGGGAAAATAAATATTTACAACATGGAAAAAAAGAAAAAGAAAAAAAAAAGAGAATAAATGCGTGTTGTTACTCCAAAATGTCGCGTCGCCTGCTTGTCTAAATTACTTTACAATGATGTATTTTGCTTTTGATTACATGTAATGGGCTAAATATAAATGTAGATGAGTGTTGTGTTATGTATAAGGTTGCTCCGGGGGGATTGCAGATAAAATAGTATATCTCTGCTACCCGTGCACGGACATGCATGCTCTAATATGATGTGCGGTGGGAATTATTTAGATGACAAGCGTCAATGAAAAAATCTCCGAGTTCTGGTTGGTCATTGGTGACCATCACGTGACGTGGGAATTGTCAATGGATATTAATGTGTTTGTGCGTAATTTTCGGGATGCGCAAATTTATGGACGTGGTATATACAAGGTGTATGGTACTAACAACACAACAAGAGTACCGGTTCAAAGTAGTATTCTTTTTATAGTGTCCTTATCTACGTACCGGGTTTTGATGAAATATGGCGCTCAAACGCGTCTTGTTAAGCCGCATTGGTGGTCTCTGTATTTTCGCCCAAACTTCTGTGTTTTTTGCGTGCGAATCGATTTTCGTGTCTCACGACACGGAAATCGATTCTTCGCAAAAACAACAAAGTCTGTGCCAAACTCCCTAGCTCATGCTCATGAAGACGCGTTTGCTGCGCCATAGTTCATCAAATCCGTTGCATATTAAGGAAAATATCAAATATTCTTACTGGGAGTGGGCGGCGCTGTTGTTGTTGTAACCATGTGATCATGGACCGTGATAGAGTATTGGATAATATGTGAGTATAACCCGTGGAATGTGGGCAACGACTATTGTTGTCTGCTATTGTTATATAGTACATACAAGTACATATACACTATCACAAGTGAAAGTCGTCAAATGCTATGTGATTAAACACATTTACTCACCAGTATTATTCCACAATACCTACTGAGCGATCTGTCGTATACACCTAATTTCTTTCCTTTGTGGACAGAGTAATCCAGATTTATGTTGTTAGTAACACGGCATGATTGACTTTTGCTCTGTTCGAATAATACTAGCCAAACTGACAGTTTAGCTTCGAATCGAATACTGCGTATATCCACGCAATCCGATTAAAATACTACACTGGTCATCGACAAGCCAAATTGTATATTCTGGTCGCACGTATTTGCTGAAATACCGAGCACAGCTAAATCCACTGTGCTCAGCATTGTACAGAATCGGTCGCAATTAAGACATCAATGCTGTCAGATGTGGACGTGGGTGGGGCCTGAGCGTTGGTCCGGTCATTGTCCGGCTAATGCATGCAATCAGAAACTCGTGTTCTGCTAAACACCAGACAGTTTATTTTCAATTCAAGTGAAACATTTATGTTGCCAACAGGTGACATATAGGGTCAATGGGCCGGGTGCTGCAGGGCGGCGGAAGCGGGGGTGGGGGGAGGGGGGGGGCGGTCGCCCCCCCCCCCATATTTCTGTAAAAAAAATTAGTTTTTACTGTAATTATATTTGTGTAATCATGATTTACTGGGAACCCGACTTGACTGAGCCTACTCATTTAAGAGAGGGAGGAGCAGTTGGACTGCGATCGGGCCTCTAAGTCATCATCGGAATTTAATTCAAAACATTGTTCAAACATTGCTGAGAATGCAGAGGGAAATTGTGTTTCACACCACTTGGATTTCAACAATATTCCGGGGGGGCATAGGCAACCGGACCCCCCTAGCGAATTCAGGCCTTCGGGGCCCTCACAAAGTTATCCCCCCATAATCATGCTTCGCCGCCGCCCTGCGGAGTGTAATTAGTATGATTATCAAATGTTTATATTTATTCTGTACGGTTTACCATGTCACTATAATAAACAAATTATTACTTACTTACTATAGTTTGTATTTATACGACGGTAATAATATAAATATGGTTCTATCAATTGCTCTCAGACGACAAGCTCTTTATGAGAAAAGTGGCGATCAAAAGGTAAATAACAATCAGCAGACGACAGATCTAGTCAGCACTACAAGGGGTTAAAACTGGTTCAACATTTATCTCGGGATGTGTAAATTCTGGACGTGGAAAGTATTGGATTAATGTGCATTGTGTGTGATTGTAACCCGTGGAATGTGGGGAAACGAACAGTGTCGTCTGCTATTATCGTATCGTTTATGTTCGTCTTTCTAAATAAAAATATGGTTCAGCAACACGTTAGAACCGTCTCCATTGGGAGATGGCTCCAATGTGCCGCCAGACAAAGCTTTATACTGAGCTAAATGGTGATTAAAATAAAATAATAATAATCAGCATCAGACTACAAGATCTAATTCAGCACGATACGGGTTCAAACTGGTTCATTATTTCCCATGCAAAAAGGGAAACATTTTTTAACAATTGTTGGTCGTCAGCAGCACAGGCAATTTGTCACAGGGTCCCGGCCTTCTCGCGCGTTCAACTTACTGAATCAGCGAGCCGGGCCCAAGGTACACTAGTATCACTTCCTTTCGTTGAAAAGATGGCGAGTGTCTTACCTGCTAGATATGTAATATAAGAGTAAAGTTGTGTATGATTTAAAGAGCGTTTTGACGTTCATACCACAAAGTGCCTGTGGTCAGCAGCTCTGAGAACAATACAATGTTTGGACGTCTATACAATCTGTATGGTATTTGTACTATGCGGAATGGAATGGACAGCGGATGTAACTCCGGATGTAAGGGGACAATAGCGAATGCCCCGTCTGGAAAATTAACAGACAGAAATTATTGAATAGTTTTGCTTCGAAAATGAAAAACATGTCTTGGCCATTTCTTTAGAATTGTCTCCTTGGAGACAATTCTAATGAAATTACCAAGATGTGTTTTCATGACAATATGCTATTATTTGTGGTATGTTTATTGTTTTCCTGTGCATCGATAAAGGTACCACAAATTTGTTATTGCTTTTTTGATACTCGCTAGCTTCTGATTTCATTGGGTTTTCGGGTATTTACGCAAATAGCACCTTATCTGGAACTCTGAATGTAGTATATTGTTTGTTTTGCATATTTCCAAGAACTTGTGAACGATTGAGTTTATTTTTGGTGTCTTTCGATGTCTGGTCAGAGGGATATTGTTATCAGTTAAGCATTAGTTGTGTTTAAAGACATTCATTGAAGTTATCCGCAAAGGTCGAATTAAGTTAATTTGAAAATCATCGATACAATTAATCGGGGTGTTTGAATTGTTTATCCCGTCAACCACAGTGCGTATGTGCAGTGAAACACGGTGCCGTGAAACTCAATTTTGATATTCTATGTAAAAACTACTTAATCTGCGTATGATATGTGCGGGTGCTGAATGGGTATTATTTTTTTTGCATTTTAAAGCAATTTTTAGGTATTGTCGGGATAATTAGATTACTTATTATTATTATTAGTAGGATGGGAAAATATCTGGCGCGGCACGGAAACGGGATGTGCTCGGCAGAGCCTCGCCCATCCCGTTTCCTAAGCCTTGCCAGATATTTTTTCCCATTCACGGCACTAACCTACTATTCTCTATATATCCATTTACGTTTCCTATGAGGAAACAGTGTTTAAATTGGCTACATTTTGCTTGTATGTCATTTTCAAAGTTATAAAATTCTTCCTCATTATAGAATCGTGATTGACGTGGGGGTACCATTCATGGCTCCCAAGAGTAACTATGCGTCACAAATTATTTTCATGTAATGTATTTTGGGCATCTAAGTTTTTATCCAAAATATGTATTCGCAATTTGATTCTAGCAGTACAGAAAACAATCCACCTGAGTTACGTTTATATGCTGCTTTTCTGGGATTTGAAAATTAGAAATGTTGTATTTGTACAGTAATTATGTCGAATTCATCAAGTTTACTTTCTTCAACAAAATTATGTCATGTTTTAAAAGTTTCGTACAATTCGGGAACTTTTATTTGTTTTTTAGACCACATATGCATTTGAAGATCTTGCTATTTTCAAATGTATAATGCTCTGGGTGTGAGTGCCTTGTAGTTTTATTTGTACCGAATATGCTGTTGGATGGTAAGTATTAACACTGGTGATTACCATGATTACTATCACCACTCCTTATCGCTATTTGTGGGAACACATTATATTATCAGTCCATGTTTCTCATGAATACTTTAGGTATTTTAGTAAAATTAGGCGTTTTTTACATGTCTGTTAAAATATGTTTTAGATCACGCGGTCGGTATCTGCGCTAGTAACTGGGTAAATAATCAGGGTCTGGTGAAGATTATTACTTTTGCTTGCAGTGACTATGCTAGTTATTGATAAATTGTCTACTGTCTACTGGTCTCAAACAATTTCACTATTCGGGATATGGGTGTCACTTGCTATATGGCAGTATTTGTTCACATGATCCAAAGTAGAGTACATTGCTATATCTAGGCAGTCCACACATATAAGGAGTATGTTGCATTTGAAGCAGAAGAAACAAACAGATAATTGACCGTGTTTGGTTTCAAGTTCGGTGGTTATGCACTGGTACGTGGTATAGAACACATTTCGCTCGATATCGGTGAAAACTGCTTGTTGTGAATATCTGGGTTGGGTGCGCGGCCGTCCCTGAAGGTCATGCATTGACCCGCCGCCGGTGGAATGTCGAGGCGGTTTGCATCGCTGTCCTGCCAGTCTTCCGACAGCGCTCAAAACATGTTTCTGCTTACCACAAAAGCCATTTGCGAAATATTTTTCGATACAATTAGGTGGGTGAAGAATACAATTACATTTTATTCACTCTAAGCCACATACGTGACACACGAGGTATACAATAGATTACATAATACAACGATGGGGAAAAAACAAAATGCATTGTATAAGTCACTAGTCATTATAACCATAAAGCATTTCATTATAAAAAATAGTAATTTCTAATTGCTTTCCAGAATTTGTTCTCAAATAGCGTGCGAATTTTAAAAATATTTGGTTTCTAAAATAAAATTTATCGATGTGGCTTGATATTACCCGTTTTCGTAACTCATAGAAGCGGACTCGAAAAGGAAATGAACTCGTCACCGAAGAGCACCAGGCCACTTTTGTTGCAGACCTGCTTGCTCTCGGCACCACCTGTCCATCTAACCAGTTTCGACGCCATGTCTATGATTACAAGTCGAAATCTGGTCAATGTTTTTTTACCTTCCGTGAGATTAATTAAAATATGTTTCTAATCCAACTCTGTTTAAAGATTTATACGTAATTCACGTGATGCTGCATCGATGCTGGTGAGCCATGACTGAATAAATGGTTTGAAAGATTGGAGTCCTGGCGTTAGTTGCTCGCCAGATAGCCCATTAAACATCGTTTCTGGCACAGGCAATGTTGATTATACCTCCACCCACTTGAAATTCTGTAGTATAGAGCTTATCTATACGATTGAGTTGAATACATATGAAGTTATTTTAGTAAGCCCTTTGTGGCTTCTGGCTAAGCCATACGCAGGAACCCCCCCATTTCAGTTTAAATAGATTTAACATTCTGAATCCATCGGAAATGAGTCACATTTGATTCATGTTGTCGTATTATAATATTTGATACAAAGGAAAAATCAATAATTTACTCTGCTTTCTGAAAACTAATTTTGCCCAAACGAAATCAATTCTACATTTAATGTCAATAATATGCGGAAATTGCCGAGTTCTCCATAAACCATGAAAATTTGGTTGTGGTTCTTTACCCCAAAACCGGTTTTACAAAATTTCAAAAGAATTTTTCTATAGCGAAAATGTTTTCAAATCCCAGATTTCCACAGGCATAGCAGAGGAATTGGAGTGATTACATTGATCAAATAACTTATGATGCCAGTTACTGGAGTTGACAAGTTGTTAATCTTTTAATAGTGCCGAAAAGAGCTTTGGTGGATGGTCAATCAATGTTTCTTAGTCTTATGAAAAGTTCCGTTTTGTGGAAAAACATTTCCCAATATGTAAAGTGGTCTACAATTTCAATTGTGTTTCGTTATATGTAAAGGATATCTTTTTTGATGGATTTACGTTTTTTGAAAAATCATAATTTCGGTTTTGATGGTTTACTTCCCAATTTTCACTGGAATACAGTATTGATGAAAATAATTAGAGCATCTTGTAGGCCAGTTTCTGTCTCAGACATGAGATAGTGTCAAAGACTTACAATCAGTATTAAATTTCCGATAAACTGTCCGTAAAATGTCAGATAAAAAACATGTCCAGCCATGGTCTACCACCAATGCAACTATCTACAATTATAGGGTAGATCATGATTAAAGTTAATTTGAAAAACTATTGTTAGTAGTATATTGTCGGTTTCCTGAATTCAGTGCCCACGTTAAATTTATCATTAATTGCTCGCACAATAAGTACAACGTTATATTTATGAGCAATGTCACGCTTTGTTGTCGAACATGCACGAGACGTACAGTTGTTACCGCGGATGCAAGCACGCCTTGTGTCAAAAGTCTAAGTACCTAAATGTCATGGTTATATTATTGGTGAAAGAGTCGGCAAATATGGTGTAATGAGTCGAACTGCAGTGCTTTGATTGGTCTCGATCTTGGGCCAACAATATATATTAAAATATACTACGTTACCAAGCATAGTAGAATCCAGCCTTAGCAAAGTTGGTGAGGATTTTGATATCGTCAAGTTTTCCAGGGAGCTTCAAAGGATTCAAGTCGGTCTCTTTCAACTGCGAATAGCGCGGGTACTTCGCCTGCGACGAGTGGAGGGTGTCTAGTCTCTGTGGTCAAAATCATACGCGATAAGTTGTTGTTGTTATTATTTTCTCCGGTACAAATCCACACGCTCATTGGTGACATTATGATTCCTGTGCCCAGATTCCTTCGGCATGGTGTCGATTTCCTTTTCCACTTGCTGGTTCTCTGGGGTCTATCGCAGTTTTTAATGTATCATACCCATTAAAAATTTCGCATTCTGGTGGATTATAGAAGAATGGGTCGAATGGCGGCACTATCTCCATTACTTCCAACCCTCTATATGTCACTTGACACTGAAAATCATCTTACCTCTCTTCAACACGGTGTATAAAATCCAGACTGCGTCACGTAATGTGTTGCCGCTGAATCTTGAGGTAGGGAACGTTTTGGAAAGTCTCGTCCTTGCCCATTCATGGCGCATCAGATCGTTGTTGGTCCACGCATTGTTGTTTAAGCAAGTCGTCGATGTAGGCGCTTATCTGCGACATGGATACGTGATCGAAGTGACAGTCGCCACATGATCAGTTGTTTCAGCCATGGTAAAAAGTCTAGATGCACATTCTATCATCGCTATGGTAAAAGTGGTGTCTTTCGGTTTGGTGATAACATCTGTCATTCGTTCAATAAACCTTTATACATTTTTGAGGAACGTGAAATTTTATTTTCTCAGCAGAAGACTATCGTGGTAGTTCATAACTTATACAAGACTGAAATTCGAGCTCTTTGCGACACCCGATTTACAGTATTTTTTTAAAAATCCAAATGTCAAAATTAGCCAGTATTATACACATGGTACAGACATTTATACAGATTATATTTAAGACATATATGACTTTTCTACCTTCATGGTCGTTGCCAGCCGTTTGGACACAAAGTGACCACGGGCCATGTTCTGTCCGTTGTAAGACGCCATGAATCGTTGTCTAGGTATTGACTGCTTTTCTGCGACAGGAATTCCAGGACGGTCAACACTAGGCAGACTGGCCATAGCGTCCGGATGTTTGTAGAATGGATTGTAGCGTACATGTAGGCGTCTCATTGCGCACATCCAAATGTTGACAGGTCGAGTCTAGCGCGTGTATTTGTGTATAAATAGCTCAGTTTATTACGCGAGTTTTCAACAGCGCATTGTTGGCGTTAAATAACTCGGTCCATGTGTAGAGTGAAGTATGGCATATTACACATCAGATATTATTTCTCCTGTATTTTGGTGTGTTGTTCAATACATGCCATGCTCTCTGCGGTAACGATGGTCCTTCGACATTCTCTCCGTCGGTATGGCATGTGTGGGGCAATTCATACTGTTAGTGTGTGCTAACCGAATCCACTGTATGTTGAAACTACTTGTAGTATGCCATAAGATCGGGACATCTGACAGTTTTGTAGCCTTGTATGACACACCATCATTTCATATTGTTGTGGATTGCCGTCGGGTAAACGCCGACATTCTGGGCGACCGTAAATACTGTAATTCCACAGGTGAATAGCGCGTAACAGGGATGGTAAATGGTTAACATTTTCCTATTATGTTAAAAACAGCAGGAAAAAAGCAAAAACATAATTGGCATGAAATTATTTACCCATCCCTGCCAGCAGTTATTCACCTATGGGGCAGGTCCTGCATGTTCCGTTATCCAGCTTGCCGTTCACATGTAGACCACGATAAAGAATATCTCAATTTTTTTGTTTTCCCTGTGTTATTGCGGCCATTATTTCTAAAAGGTCTCGCAGTAACAAACGACCTCACACAGACACAATATTGCGCTCAAGCAACAAACAGTGGTAAACCAAACATTCAGCACGTAGCTATGTAAAAACACTGTACAGTCATTCGACACCACAATATGAAAGTTGATCGTCTGCAATACGACCAGCGTTACCCCAGCCATACACCATGTTTGTCGATTTGTGTATTGTATTGAAATGGGTGATAAACCATATAGGAGCTTACATGTAATATAATGGACACGATACGGTATAACTATGAACCTTTCAGCTTTCTGATAACTGTCTCATAACACCACATTTAATAATATAGCATTTTTATACTGGTATCATACATTCGCTGTTAGAGCCAGTCTGTCATGTTTTAGCATTTCTTCTATTTATACATTAATCATAATCCCCATATATTGCGTACTCTATTTATATCCGACTCGCGAATACACCCAGTTTATTTTATATCCGACTCGGATAACCCAGTTTACGGCGCGAAGTCAAAAACTAGTCGACGATAATTTCGGAGTACCTCCAGGTGTTTCTTCCTGGTCTAGTACGGATTACTCGGCTTTTTTCATTCAATTTGCCTTCGCCAACAATGAACAAATGATGATTATTGCGAACTGAAATATTCTTGCTATAAATCGGTGTATTAAAAGCATTTCACTATGTAAGTTCCAATATTATTACACAGAAATAGTTACTTTAATAATTTTATTAAGCATTTACTATTCATAAATTTAGATAATATTGGTATTCTTATGAGGTTCCAAAACTTCCAAGTCATTCGACGCTGTTGATTTCCAAATTGAGTAGTGAAAATTACTGTAATAAAGTTGAAAATTTACTTACTTGCTGCAAAAGTGTTTGCTTTTTGCAGCTCAATAAGGGAAATTTTTAAATTTGTTTTATTTTTTTTATTTCATTTTGCTCCTATTAAATAAGAAAGAACATAAATAATACATTTGTAAAAGTAAAAATATCGCATTGATTGAAATTCTGGGGGTATAATGCTCTTTAGATAACAAAAACTATCTGGAGCTCTGAATTTCTATACGATTGCGGGAACCGCACCACAATACGTTTTAGGCTCTCGGATCTGCACTTTTTGCAAAGAAATTTTAATATTTTATCACACCCATTTCATAAATGTACGAGTCTGAAAATCATTTTGTGACAATTGGATTGGTCGGAAATCAAAATCTTTCCATTTGAATTGGTTACATTTGTGTGAATATGTTACCCACAGTGCTTGCATGTATGTTCAAATGTAATTAAATAAGTATATAATTCATCATCATCCAAAATGACCATGTGAATGTTGTGATATGTTTGGTTACTACACCACAAATATTCAATGCACAGCAGCATATAAATAAAAAACAGATGCTGATTCTGTTTGCGAGGATCTGGCATCAGATCGGTTATTCTGATTTCAGGGCTAAATATATGATTTTTCATTGTAAATATTCAGTTCTGATTTTAGTGGGTGGAAGGTGGCGTTGCCAAGCGATGGGTAATTTAACGATCGGGGTTCTTTCCTTACCGGAATTCCGATGGAGACCTTATGTGAGTATTTACGATTGTTTCGTAATTCCTTTATTAGGGAAGGGGCCAGTGACTTTGGTGTTGGTATGGGACCTGCCGATCAGGTCAGGTTATTCTAATTTCAGGGCTGAATAATTGTTTTCCTCGATGTAAATATTCGTTTGATTTTGGAAATTTCCCCCATGCGCAGGTTAAAACGGGTTCGAACCCGTTTGCCGGCTTACATGGACCGTGCTGTTGATAGGCGTTAAAACACCAATAAAACAATCACAAACAAACAGTTCTGATTTTGGGATTTTAACTCCATTTGTACATGTACTTGAAATGTAACATATGTACTTGTAAGGTTCATATATGGGATTTAGTTCTAAACCCTATTGGACCGGCCTTAAAAACCTTTTTAACTGTTGATAGGCGTTAAACCTAACAAAACAAACAAGCAAAACATTATACTAATGAGTGTCTGTGTATTTGTCTCCATTCGCCACACATTTGTGGCTGTGACTGGAGAACTGGGTCATACGATCAGTGTAGATCCAGATCAGCTTGCTCATTCGTGCAGTCTGATCAGGATTGCACATCTGTTGCCATTCCATCAATGAAACACCGGTATGCTTCTAATAAATCGTACAGTCGGCGTCGGGTTACAGGAGTACCTGTGCTACATATCAGGAGCTACACTGGTCACAATTCCATAAAGCCCAATTTCTCTAGTACAGCCACATTTACTGAAGGGACATTTATGGGTGCATACGGGCCCTGGCTGACAAACAAAAAGTTTCCTTTTAAGCCAAGGATGCCTGTGGTTTTAAAATGCATTCTCCATGAAACTAACTTGTACCGGAATATTTAAGTTTTATCATTGTATACGTGTTTCTCATTTCTATAATTTATAATTTATACATGTTTTAATTTATATTGTTTCGTCATATTAATATTTTTACTGATCTCTGATTGACTACCGATCTAACATACTATTTTACTATGATTTTTATTCTTCATCTACATTGCTTGGCCTAAATGATACTCGTTTGTAGTTGCATGGACCATTAAGCACACCCCCCCCTCCTCCCGCCCCCACCCCCCCTCTCCCTCCCATTCCATTAAGCAAGGCATTAGGCCTGGCATGTTTCGCCTTTCATGGGTATAACTCTAATATATGAACAGATCTACTAACTTTGGTCGGACACGACTCTCGTATCATAACAATGAAAAAACATGTTTAAATTGAAATATTATATGTATTTCTGCAGGAATATGATAATTCTCAAATGATCATAAATTATTGAAACTTGCCACTACCATATTGATGTTAGAGCCGTAAACACATGGGATTTCATTGTTATGATACGAGGTTGTGTCCGACCTAGGAAAGGAGCTGTAATAAATATGTTGTTGAACTATGTTATTTTGCAAGATACAATAATTCTCAAATGACATGTGCACTTTCCTCCAAAATAGTCTCATTAGCGTTAAATAAAATCGGGAATCTGGTTATGATTTGAAGTCATGTCGACCAAAGTAGGATAGCCTTTATATTGAATTATACCGAATGAAAACCGGAAACACGCCGAATGCCTGTGTTTTAGCCAGTGTAGATATTTGTTACATCATAAATTGTTTTATGGCTCTGAAATCAGTATGCGCAGAAAGTAATAGACCCAGCGCTCCAGATAAGCTGCGTGATTTTCTTAAATGCCCAATTAAAATGCCAAAAACCACAATTTAAATCAGAAGTAGCGAGTATCAAAAAGCAATAACTATTTTGTGGTACTTTATCATGCTGCAGAAAACAATTTAAACAGACCACAAAATTATAGCATATTTTCTTATTTTCCATCAAAACCCTCTTGGTTTTTCTTAGAATGGATCCAAGGAAACAATTATAATGAAAGCAAGACTTGTTTTCTGTTCGAAGCAAATTATTCAATAATTGCTATTGTTAATGTGTAAAGTTTGTATGATTTCATTGTACCCAATTAAATGTTGAATACACAATTGCTTCTGAAATGATTGAGTGACAATACTCCATTTACTAATTCCTTATCTGGAGCTGAGACAGATTAGTAAAACACAATTTAACGAATAGATTTGTATTGTATTTCTTTTGATTCTCATTTGTGCATAGAGTCGCCTGAAAAAAAGGTTATGGTAAACAAATATTTATATTCTCAGTCTGGTGGTCCATATGCTTGTACAATGTATTAAAGTATGTGGATTGGAAGTATTCTTGATATCAAATGGTGAGTTGTGATGGGAAACCCAAATATTGGTTGTCCTTCTTAGACTTCCCAGCCTTATCTATAATGTTGGTGGTAGCCAGGATTAAGGGATGTTGAAAGGGAAAGGGTTTAACGTTCCAGAACAGCTAGTCATGTATACATGTTAGAGACGGGAGGGGCATGTTGAAAAGGGAAAATTTTTTTTAACGTCCAGCAACAGCTAAAGTCATATAGAGGACGGTGAGGGGGGCATGTTGAAAAAGAGAATGGGTTTAACGTCATCAACAGATAGTCATATAGAGATGGGAGGGGGCAAGTTGAAAGAGATAAGGGTTAAACGTTCACATCTACAGATGTAGTCATATAGAGGACTGGAGGGGGCTGTTGAAAAGAGAAAGGGTTTTTTTAACGTCCCAGCAACAGCCTAAAGTTCATATAGGAGGACTGGAGGGGGCTGTTTGAAAAGGAAAGGGTTTTTTAACGTTCCATCAACAGATAGTCATATAGAGACTGGAGGGGGCATGTGAAAAGGAGGAGAAAGGGTTAACGTTCCTCAACAGATAGTCATATAGAGACTGTGAGGGCGGGCATGTTTAAAAAGAGGAAAGGTTTAACGTCCAGCAACAGCTAAAAGTCATATAGAGGACTGGAGGGGAATGTTGAAAAGAGAAAGGGTTTAACGTCCCAGCAAACAGCTAAACGTCTATAGAGACGGGAGGGGGTATGTTGAAAAGAGACAGGGTTTAACGTCCAAGCAACAGCTAAGTCATTATTGAAGACGGTGAGGGGGTATGTTTTGAAAAGAGAAAGGGTTTAACGTCCAGCTACAGATAGTCATTATGAGACTGGAGGGGGAATGTGAAAGAGAAAGGGTTTTACGTCCAGCAACAGCTAAGTCATATAGAGGACGGGAGGGGGTATGTTGAAAAGAGAAAGGGTTTTTTTAAAACGTCCAGCAACGCTAATTTCATATAGAGACTGAGGGGGTTCTGTTGAAGAGAGAAAGGTTAACGTCCCCAGCAAACAGCTAATGTCATATAGAGACGGGAGGGGTATGTTGAAAAGAGAAAGGGTTTAACGTCCCAGCAACAGCTAAAGTCATATAGAGCCGGGAGGGGGTATGTTGAAAGAGAAAGGGTTTAACGTCCCAGCAACAGCTAATGTCATATAGAGACTGGAGGGGGTATGTTGAAAAGAGAAAGGGGTTAAAAACGTCCCAACAACAGCTCTAAAAACAGCTAAGAGACATATAGAGACGGTGAGGGTGGCATGTGAATAAGAGAAAGGGTTACGTCCCAGCAACAGCTAAAGTCATATAGAGACTGGAGGGGGCATTTTGAAAAATAGAAAGGTTTTTAACGTCAAGCAACAGCTAAAGTCATATAGAGACGGGAATTTTGGGGGCATGTTGAAAGAGAAAGGGTTAAAACGTACCCAGAAACAGGTAAAGTATATGTGATGGGGGGCTGTTGAAAAGAGAAAGGTTTTTTACGTCCAGCAACAGCTAAAGTCATATAGAGGAGGGAGGGGGCAGTTGTTTGAAAAGAGAAAGGGTTTAACGTCCCAGCAACAGGTAAAGTCATATAGCGAGGGAGGGGCATGTGAAAAGAGAAAGGTTTAACGTCCCAGCAACAGCTAAAGGCATATAGAGACGGGAGGGGTCATGTTGAAAAGAGAAAGGTTTATTGTACCAGCAACAGGTTAAAGTCATATAGAGACGGGAGGGGGGCATGTTGAAAAGGTAAGGGTTTAACGTCCAGCAACAGGTAGTGTCTATTGAGAGGGATGGGGGCATGTTGAAAAGGGAAAGGGTTTAACGTCCCAGCAACAGGTAAAGTATATAGAGACGGGAGGGGCATGTTGAAGAAAGAGAAAGGGTTACACGTTTTTTCAGCAAACAGGTAGTCATATAGAGACTGGAGGGGCATGTTGAAAAGAGAAATGGTTTAACGTCCCAGCAACAGCTAAAGTCATATAGAGACGGGAGGGGCATGTTGGAGAGGTAAAGGGTTTAACGTACCAGCCAACAGGTAGGTCATATAGAGGACGGAGAGGGGGGCAGGCATGTTGAAAAGGGAAAGGGTTTAACGTCGCAGCAAAATAATATGTTTTATCCGGGTATGACAAAAAGAACCCGAAAATGGGCAACTGGTGACCTGAGGATCCCATTGCGACCCCTTAAGGGGAATGTGACGGCATGAACCCCCATCTATATTGTCTAGTATATATATCTGAATAATAGGAACTCACAATTGAGTGGGGGCACTTCTCCCGAAGCACTTGTAAAAAAATATGTTTTATCCCGGTATGACAAAAACAACACGAAAATGTGCAACTGGTGACCTGTGGACCCCATTGCGACCCCTTAAGGGGAATTTGACGGCATGAACCGCCATATATTTTATCAAGTATAGACGTCAAAATAATAGGAACACACCATTGAGTGGGGCACTTCTCCCGAAGCACTTGTAAAAAGTTATGTTTTATACGGGTAAGTCAAAAATAACTCGAAAATGTGCAACTGGTGACCCCATGACCCCTATTGCGACCCCTTAAGGGGAATGTGACGGAATGAATCCGCGTTTATGTTGTCTAGTATAAATGTCTCAAAAATAGGAACACACGATTGAGTGGGGCACTTCTCTCTAAGCACTTGTAAAGAAGTATGTTTTATCCGGCTATGACACAAATAACTCGAAAATGGGCAACTGGTGTCCCCAGGACCCCTATTACGACCCCTTAAGGGTAATGTGAAGGCATGAACCCCCGTCTATGTTGTCTAGTATATATGTCTCAATAATAGGAACACAGGATTGAGTGGGGCACTTCTCCCGATGGGTCGCACTTCCTCCTCCACACCTGTGTCCCCGACCTATACACCATTACAACATGTCACATAGTGTACAGGCAGGCCATACTTACAACATATAACGTAGTGTAAGAACGTACCGTACTCCTCCCGTATCGCCGACATATACAATATATCACATAGAGTACCGACGTACTGTACCCCTCCCCCTCCCTCCCCCTGACCCCTTGTGGCGTACATATACAACATGGCACATTGTGTACCGGCGGACCGTACTCTTTCTGTGTTGCCGACATATACGACATGTCACTTAGTGTACCGGCGGGACGTACTCTTTCCGTGTTGCCGACATATATAACATGTCACATAGTGTACCGGCGCGCCGTTCTCCTTCTGTGTCCCCGCCCTGTACACCATATCACATAGTGTACCGGCGCGCCGTACTCCTTCCGTGTTGCCGACATATACAACGTGTCATCGTGTCATCGTGTCTCTCACACTCTGACATATACAACATGTCACATAATTTACACTCAGTCGTCACTCCTCCCACCCCCCCCCCTTCCCCCCCCCCCCTTGTCCCCGTGATGTACAACATATCACAGTGTACCAACGTACCGTACCCCTCCCGTGTTCCTGACCTGTACATTATGGACAATAGTAATCTACCGGCAAACTTTAATCATTTGTATGCCCCCGCTACCGAAAGGTACGGGGGCATATAGTGTTACCGGCGTCCGTCCGTACGTCCGTCCCGTTCGTATGTCCGTCCCGTCCGTACGTCCCGATATTATATTCTTTAGTAACTTCTACATGGCTTCACATATTATGTCAATATTTACACACGTGATACCATATGAACATACCTTACACCCCCCCCCCCCCACCCCCAGTACTTCGACATTCACCTTTGGCCTTGACAGTTTCCACTTTAAATGTTTGCTTGGCACTTTGGGACAAATATACGTGCACGTTTCTCAATCCTACACTAACTTCTCAACACTTTTGCCAATCGCTTGAATATTTATACACATGATACATATGAACATGCCCTACACACTCCACCACCCAGTACTTCGACCTTCACCTTTGACCTTCACCTTTTCTACTTTAAATGTTTACTTACCACTTTGGGACAAATCTACGTGCACGTTTCTCAATCCTACAATAACTTCTCAATACTTTTGCCAATCGCTTAAATATTTATACACATGATACATATGAACATGCCCTACATACTCCACCACACAGTACTTAGACCTTGACCTTTGACCTTCACCTTTTCTACTTTAAATGTTTACTTAGCACTTTGGGACAAATCTACGTGCACGTTTCTCAATCCTACAATAACTTCTCAATACTTTTGCCAATCGCTTAAATATTTATACACATGATACATATGAACATGCCCTACACATTTCACCACCCAGTACTTCGACCTTGACCTTTGACCTTCACCTTTTCTACTTTAAATGTTTGCTTAGCACTTTGGGACAAATGTACGTGCACGTTTCTCAATCCTACAATAACTTCTCAATACTTTTGCCAATCCCTTAAATATGTATACACATGATACATATGAACATGCACTACACACTCCACCACCCAGTACTTCGACCTTGACCTTTGACCTTCACCTTTTTATGCCCCCGCAACCGAATGGTGAGTGGGGCATATAGTGTTACCGGCGTCCGTCCGTACTCGGGAAAATGGTTTGTAATCAAATATGCCTCGTTTTCTTTGGCTGCCAGCGGGGGCATTCGTGTGCCGACAGGCCACATTTCTAGTTTACAGACCCTTTATTAAAATGAACACAGTATTGGATTTAACAATGTTGTGTTTATCGGTTGTGTCAGGCCTTGTAGTGCAGCGGCTAGCATACTGGTATTCGTACTAGTGACCTGGGTTCGAGTCCCAGTGGGGCCCATTCTCGTTAAACAAGCATTGTTATTTTCAATTCTACTGCTAGACATATTGAAGCGTGCTTTCTCTGCATCTGCCTGTGTATTGTGTTAGCCCGCTTCAGAATGACAGAATGCAAAAACTATAGCTTGTACCACAATAACCTAATGCGGTGTACATTAGAAACTGAAGTTATTGTTTATACTTTTAGCTAGCCATGATCTTTACCTATGTACTGTTTATGCTCAGTCGTTTCAACAAATTTAATTTGCTTCCAAGATAAACTTGGAGACTGTCTCAGATGATGTCTCAAATATCCAATATGTGTTTTTTCTCTACATGTACAGTAACTGACATTTTAAATCAAGTACATGAAGCCCTGTCTATGTTGTATAATACATATACATGTATCTGAATAATAGGAACACATGATTGAAAGGGACGTGTGATCTCATGATCCCCCATTGTGACATATCTTGTCTAGTATAATCATCTCAATAACAGGAACACATAATTGAGTGGGGCACTTCTCCCGTAGCACCTGCACAATATTGTTTTATGCGTGGTTGACAAAAATAACACGAACATGGGCAACTTGTGACACATTGTGACCCCTTAAGGGAAATGTGACGGCATGAACCCTAGTCAATGCTGTCTAGTATATATAGCTGATTAATGAGAACATAAAAATGAGTGGTCACTTCTCCAGACGTGCATGTAACATATTATGTTTTATCCGAGTATGAACAAAATAACACGAACATGGGCAACTGGTGACCTGAGGACCCCATTGCGACACCTTAAGGGGAATATGACGGCATGAACGCCCGTCTTTGTTGTCTAGTATATATCATTAACTGTCTGAGTAACAAGAACACAGGATTAAGTGGGGCACGTCTCCTGATGCACTTGTAACAAATATGTAATATCCGGGTATGACAAAAATAACACGAACATGGGCAACTGTTGACCCCAGGACACCCATTACGACCCCTTAAGAGGAATGTGACAGGCATGAACCCCTGTCTATGTTGTCTAGTATATATGTCAGAATAACAATAACACACGATTGAGTGGGGCACTTTTCCCGAAGCACTTGCGATAAAAATATGTTTATGCTGGTATGATAAAAATAACACGAAAATGGGCCACTGGTGACCTGAGGACCCCCATTGCGACCCCTTAAGGGGACTGCGACGGCATAAATCCCCGTCTATGTAAACACAATTATTTACAAGTGCTTCGGGAGAAGTGCCCCACTAAACAGTGTGTTCCTATTATTCGGACATATAAAAACGACAATATAGACGGGGGTTCACGCCGTCGCATTCCCCTTAAGAGGTCGCAATGGGGTCCTCAGATCACCATTTGCCCATTTTCGCGTTAATTGTTGTCATATCCGAATAAAACATATTTTTCGGGAGACGTGCCCCACCACTCAATCGTGTGTTCTTGCTATTCAGACATATATACTGGACAACATAGACGGGGTTCATGCCGTCACATTCCCATTAAGGGGTCGCAATGGGGGTCCTCAGATCACCATTTGCCCATTTTCGTTTTATTTTTGTCATACCAGGATAAAACATATTATTTTACAAGTGCTTCCGAAGAAGTGCACCACTCAAGTGTGTGTTCCTATCATTCTGACATATATACTAGACAAAATAAATGGTTCTTCATGCCGTCACATTCCCCTTAAGGGCTCGCAATGGGGTCCTCATGTCACCAGTTGCCAATTATCATGATGTTTTTGTCATACCCGGATAAAACATATTATTTTACTAGTCCTTCAGGAGAATTTCCCCATTCAAGCGTGTTTTCTTATTATTCTGACATATATACTAGACAACATAGATGGAGGTTCATGCCGTCACATTCCCCTGAAGGGGTCTCAATGGGGTTCAAAAGATCACCATTTGCCCATTTTCGTTTTATTTTTGTCATACCCGCATAAAACATATTTGTTTACAAGTGCTTCTGGAGAAGTGCCCCACTCAATCGTGACCTCCTATTATTCAGACATATATACTAGACAACATAGACGGGCGTTCATGCCGTCACATTCCCCTTAAGGGGTCCATATGGGGATCATGGGGTCACCAGTTGGCCATTTTTGACTTATTTGTGTCATAGTCGGATAAAATATACTTTTTTTACAAGTGCTTCGGGAGAAGCGCCCCCACTCAATCGTGTTTTCCTATTGTTGAGACATGTATACTAGACAACATAGACGGGGGTTCATACCGTCACATTCCCCTTAAGGGGTCGCAATATGGGTCCTGGGGTCACCAGTTGGCCATTTTCGACATATTTGTGTCATAGTCGGATAAAATATACCTTTTACAAGTGCTTCGGGAGAAGTGCCCCATTCAATGGTGTTTTCCTATTATTCAGACGTATATATTTGACAACTTAGACGGGGTTCATGCCGTCACATTCCCGTTAAGGGGTCCATATGGGGATCCTGGAGTCACCAGTTGCCCATTTTCGCGTTATTTTTGTCATAGTCGGATGACACATACTTTTTTACAAGTGCGTCGGGAGAAGTGCCCCACTCAATGGTGTTTTCCTATTATTCAGACGTATATACTAGACAACTTAGACGGGGATTCATGCCGTCACATTCCCCTTAAGGGGTCGCAATATGGGTCCTGGTGTCACCAGTTGGCCATTTTCGAGTTATTTTTGTCATACCCGGATAAACATATGTTTGTACAAGTGCTTCGGGAGAAGTGCCCCACTCAATCGCGTGTTCCTATTGTTGAGACATGTATACTACACACTATATATGGGGGTTCATGCCGTCACATTCCCCTTAAGGGGTCGCAATAGGGGTCCTGGGGTCACCAGTTGGCCATTTTCGACTTATTTGTGTCATAGTCGGATAAAATATACTTTTTACAAGTGCTTCGGGAGAGGTGCCCCATTCAATGGTGTTTTCCTATTATTCAGACGTATATACTAGACAACTTAGACGGTTACCGCGGGGTTCATGCCCGTCACATTCCCCATTGTGGGTAAGTCCATAGGGGTGGGGATCCTGGGGTCACCAGTTGCCCATTGTCGCGTTATTTTTTGTCATAAGTCGGATGACACATACTTTTTTACAAGTGCTTCGGGAGAAGTGCACTCAATTGGTGTTTTCCTATTATTCAGACGTATATACTAGACAACTTAGACGGGGATTCATGCCGTCACATTCCCCTTAAGGGGTCGCAATATGGGTCCTGGTGTCACCAGTTGGCCATTTTCGAGTTATTTTTGTCATACCCGGATAAACATATATTTGTACAAGTGCTTCGGGAGAAGTGCCCCACTCAATCGCGTGTTCCTATTGTTGAGACATGTATACTACACACTATATATGGGGGTTCATGCCGTCACATTCCCCTTAAGGGGTCGCAATAGGGGTCCTGGGGTCACCAGTTGGCCATTTTCGACTTATTTGTGTCATAGTCGGATAAAATATACTTTTTACAAGTGCTTCGGGAGAGGTGCCCCATTCAATGGTGTTTTCCTATTATTCAGACGTATATACTAGACAACTTAGACGGGGTTCATGCCGTCACATTCCCCTTAAGGGGTCCATATGGGGATCCTGGGGTCACCAGTTGCCCGTTATTTTTGTCATAGTCGGATAAAACATACTTTTTTCCAAGTGCTTCGGGAGAAGTGCACCACTCAATCGTGTGCTCTTATTGTTGAGACATATATACTAGACAACATAGACGGGGGTTCATGCCGTCACATTCCCCTTAAGGGGTCGCAATATCGGTCCTGTGGTCACCAGTTGCCCATTTTCGCGTTATTTTTGTCGTACCCGGATAAACATATTTTTTTACAAGTGCTTCGGTAGAAGTGCCCCACTCAATCGTGTGTTCCTATTGTTGAGACATATATACTAGACAACATAGACGGGGGTTCATGCCGTCACTCACATTCCCCTTAAGGGGTACAATTGGGGTACCTCCTGGGGTCACTAGTTGCCCATTTTCGTGTTATTTTTGTACTTTAATATTTTTCAAGTTCGGTTTTCGAAGTGTAACATTCTATTTTCTTTTCATTATTATTACTATTATCTATATATACAAACAACTGTCTTCACTCTCCGTTGTGTGATCTTGCTCCTTGTATCCTTGTATAATACACGCTTGGTCCGTTATACACTATTGCTAATGGGCCCGAAAGTTATCGCTAGCGGGTTATTGCCAATGCTTATCGCTAAGGTTAAAGAGCTTGATGTTAGCCATTCATTGACGAGATATCATTAGACGAGGACACATTTCTCTCGCTGAGGTAAAATGTTATTTATTGAATTGTATTGAGAAATAGCCTTTACGGCTTATACCTTAGTGGTCATATTTATTTGCTTAGAGAGCAAATGATGATTTTGTTGCATATTTTGGAAGAATTAGATGGATATATGTTTTACTTTCGCCGAGGTGGCTAGCCATGCCATAACTGCCATGGCGTTTGTTGAATTTGAGATTTGTATTCGAACGCCGAGGTGGCCCTCTAATGCCATGGCGTTTGTTGATTTGGAGTTTACTTTAATATTGTCATATACTGGAGGGCTTTATTCTAATATTTACATAGCCGTCGAGGGCTTATAATGGTGTTTGTGACCAAAAATATTTGTTTTCCAACGCCGAGGTGGCCTCTTAATGCCATGGCGTTTGTTGATTTGGAGTTTACTTTAATATTGTCATAGCCTAGAGGGCTTTATTCTAATATTTACATAGCCATCGAGGGCCTATAATGGTGTTGGTGACCTTTGTGTGGAAATGCTATTTTGGCATAGTGCGATAGTTGTCTCCCTTGTAAGTTGATTTATAGATTGGCAGTGGTGCATCTTGGCGAAGTGTTTACATATTTCGGGTTGGTTTGATTAGTAACACGCCGGTCATTAGTCTCTTTGCAAGGTAATGTTTAGGCTTGCACGCTATATCAGAGCCTTGTTTTATTATTTAAATACCAGTTTCCAGTGATTTGTGCCTGTGATTATGTTCGTCCTGGAACTGTCTAGATATGTCCCAAAATCCTCACCTGTGCACATAGATGTCCATTTGTAACCACTATACATGTATAGCATTGGTTACATAGGAGAATCAGGAAGTTTGTACAGGTAATAGTGTTGTTATAAGCATAGCCTTGGGGAAAATTGGGACAATGCTCTGTTCCAACTTTGAATTAGGAATTATGAAGGAAAATAGTGAAATATTGATATAATCAGCATTCATTTCTTAATTTTCTTGTCTTATCTGCAATTCATTATTTTCCTTATTTTTCATTTCTTCATTAATTAATAGATATCCGGTTCAAACAATCTACCAACTGAGCGGTTTTGTGTGATTATGTTGTCAGTTGTGTATAAAGATATGCAACTGGCATACTACACATGTTAAATGGGTCACAGGTGTAGTGCCACTAGCAGAGGCAGCAAGCACCTTCCCTAAACTGAATCTGATTGGTGGATGGTCATAAATAAATGGTCATTACCCACAGGTAATTACACAACTGAATCTGATTGGACGGTCATAAATAAATGGTCATAGGTAAATACACAACTTAATTTAAATGATAAATAAAAAAAAAAATAAATATGCATTTGACCTTACTGGCCTATGTAGATCTGTCATTTTATTTCACTTGCTACACATTTTTTTCTGCCCCCCCCCCCCCAAACAACTTCTTCTTTATACTGTAATATGCTAAACATAAACATTTTAAGTACAACCTTTATTGCTAAAATACACAAAATTGCTTAAAGGCTAGCAACCACAATTAAGTTTTACTATACAACTTAAACCGATTCCTCCTCAAATATGGCCATTTCTCTCACACTTTCACTATTCGTCATGGATGCTGTCCCCGGAAACTACCTGTTCATAATCCTGCAACCTGTCTGCACCGGATTTTCACTAATTAAACAATATGTTCACTTACTCCTAAGAAAGAAAATTTCAACATTGTCCTGTCCGCCATATTGTTTATCATCAAAGTGTCATGTGACGTAGTGTTCACATCACGTGACAAGCAGGCTCAGTAATTTCTTTTAAATGCTAGAAATATGCTGGAAACTGGTGTTAAAAATTAAAAACACCCCAACATGTTTCTCAAGTAAAATTGGGCTGTAATGGATCAGGATTTACAAGCAAACTGGGTCTGTGGCCTCAAAACGTCTGCATATATTTTTTTTATACCGGACTACTAAAGCATACCCCCTGGCCGATGTGTACTATATTTAGCACAGTGATACCTATAAGCGCATTTTTTTGGCTATAATATCTCAATAAACTGCCTACCATTGTCTTGTCTGACCTATTTCGTGACAGCAAATGTAATTTGGACATTATAAGTATTTAGAAGACTAACTTTTCAACAGTGGCAATTTAAGAATGGTCATATAATTATGGCTGTCCAGCTGCGGAAACTTCAGTTTCACCAGAAGTTTCCAGAGTATTATTTTCTCATATATTTCTTAGGAAAAGTCTATATTGTTGATGCACTTGTAAAAAATTATTATAAAATAGATGGTGCTTGTTAAAAATATTGGCTGTTCCACAATTATGGGGTTAAAACGATTAAATTTATCGAAAGTTGGGTGATTTCGGAGTATTTTTGTCATTTTTTTATCATAAAAACAGGCGAAAAAGTGACTTTCGAAGTATTTAGTCAATCTACATGTTGTAATTTGCATAGAAACATTTGTCCGCATAACTTAGTGACATGCCAGAATGATACGTGTCAAATTAAATTGAAACCAGCCCAGTGTATGAGTGCTGCCAGCGAATTCAGACATAGAAGTGTTAAAATGTCACAGGAAATTGAAACACGTGTGCCCGTAATGACACTTGTTTCCTTAGGGTATAGACACTGCCTGTTAAATGAGCAATGCTATCCCATATATATTTCTCTACCGATATGCACTGCTCAGAGTGAACTTGGTTAACCTAATGAAAACATGCCAGCCAATAAGCATAGGAGGCGGGGTAAAAAATGCGGATTTCAAACGGGGCGGGTAAATGAAAATAAAGGTAAAAAACATTCTTCTCACTCACCAAATGGAACAAATCATAGGTACATCAGGCTAACCAAAGACTCATTTGAATCCCGGGTTAATGTAAATGAAAATAAAACGTTTACCTGTAAAGATGTTGATGGTACGGACAATGATGTAACTGTTCTGCGCTCTCTGTCGAGGCGTCCGAAACTCATTGACGAATGCGCCGTACCGCAAAATGCATCCGTACACCCCGATCTGTTGATAAACAAATTATATCGACCGTATGAGGTCCAGAAGATGTTTAATACTGAAATAAACAGTCATCGCGCCTTTAATACGCACTGTAGTGGCGAAATGGTATTTGATGCGGCCGCATCAAGAAAATGGGGCATTTGTTGGGCTGAGCGGCTAAAATGCACCCGATGTAGATATAAAAGTAAATATTATAAACTATATGAAGAGGTTCCGTCAAGTCGAAATGGTAGGAAATCAGGGAAAGCTAATGTGGGTTTGCAGCTGGGCCTTATGAGCACACCAATCAGTAATTATGGTGCTTGTCGGCTGTTGGTGGTAAACACAAACATAATTCCGCCGACGTATAACTCTATGCAAAAGCAGTCAAATAGGATAGCAGAGTCTATGGTTGGCTTAAGCACTAAAAGTATGCATGAAATCAGACAAACTGTGGCCAGAGAGAATGAACTCTGTGGCAATAAACGTAGCAAGACGGTTCGAGTTGAAGGTGACTCTTGCTACAATAACCCAATATTCAATAGCGACAGTACACCATTTCAAGCGGGTACAATCGTGACAACCACTATGTGCGAGAAATAATACCAAAGATAAATTAATCATTGGGGCATTTGTTGGCAGTAAGCTGTGCATAATAGGTAGTAAGCTAAGAAATCAGGGTGGAGATATCAGCTGCCCAAACCATCATGGTCACTGCACTGCCAACCTCCCCGAAAATGAGTCAATAGGTAATGAAGCGAATGGAATGAAATAGTTACGAAGCAGATAAATAGTGACTTACATGTTAGTCATTACACGGGGGACGGTGATAGTAAATCACACAAAGGTGTAGATGCCGCTCAACAGGGGTAACGGTAAACGCATCTAAAAGATATCGCCATCTGAGTAACTCCCTGAAACGAGAAATAAACAAGGCGCCCATTTAGCTCGAACATGTTTCGTGGGGTCAAGAAAACAAACTTGAGAACCGATTTGCTCTCTCTGTAAGATCCAGGTGCATTGCAGCAGTTGAGGCAAGCACATGCCAAACATAATGGTAACTTAGAACAAATAAAGAGCATAATGCCAGGAATAATTTTCACAATAGTCGTGTGTTCAGGTTTACTGTGGCAAGCAATGTTCACAGTATAGTTTGGTTTGCCCCGGGACTACCGCAGGGCAAAGAACTACCTCCCCTCAACTACAATGTTAAAAATGACGGAGGATGATGTACTTGTTCTGAAACGGTGCATAGAAACTTTCTTGGTCCTAAATCAATTGACAGTACAAAATTACTCACTTCAACTCAAAAATGTGAAGCAGCAAACCGTGCGTACCAGACATCAAATTCAAAAGCAACGACATTCACGCGCAATTTCCCCTGTCGAATTCATGGTACAATTCTAAACTTAAACCTAGGTTTTGGGGATGCTTACAATACTGAAAACAGACTCAGTAGGGGCCAGCTTAACAAAAGGTTCTTCAGTCATCAAGCACATCCGGAAGATAGAGAAAAGTCGTGTACGGAAAAAGTGTCAGACCACAATGCGTAAACTAAAGAAAGCTAGGTATGCCGCGCGATTACGAAAATTCAAACTACACTCTGAGTTACATTACACCAAGGGTATGACAGATCCTAAACCAGACTTTGCAAACCTGCCCCATTTACTCGAGCACCAGTATGCTTGCTAGTATGTATGAAAAGCAGCACTACATGTAAGGTTGAGAGTCTTGTAAGTGCACACTGATAATTAGAGTTGACTGACTATCTGAGCAGCCATGTAGTACTCACAATATATCATATTGTGATAGCTCGAAACAATATGTGCTGTAAGAATTGTGATGTATCGGGGAATCCGATGTTTTTTACCTTCGGCCTTAAATTGCAACTTTCACTCCATCTTCCCTTAGCTGGGTGCTTATTACAATTAACACACAGTAGCAGAAAACAGCTTGCAGCGGTATGATATAATTTCTGCTAAATTTAAAATTTTGAATTATTTTCTGGAAAAATGTAGCCAAGAAGTACTGGCGTACTCCCTGGCCGATGTGTACTATATTTAGCACAGTGATACCTAAAACACCCACAAATACACACATTTGTGTATATAACACCAATATTGTTTAACATTATAGGCAGTTGTAGTATGTATAGACCTTGTACCCCATGTAGACTAGTCTACAAACACGCCTACCAGGGAATCTGCCATGATTTCTTGCCATATATGCATAGGACATTTCTTTGCAGCTGAGGATAGGGAGGGGGTCTCTAAATAGACTAATTCTGATCTAGCTAGGTCGTATCGGGGTACAATTGTTTTTAGAGAATTTTTTTTTTACAATGTTGTAGGACCTCCCCTGGCCAAATTTTTTTTTTTGCAAGTGACGGTATGGGGAGGGGCGTCTCTTAAAAACTAATTCTGATCTAGCTATGTCGTGTACAATTGTTGTAGACAAAAAACTAATTTACAATGTTGTAGGACCTCCCCTGGCCATTTCTTTTTTATTTGGACTCATTTTAAGGACATTTCTTTGCAGTTGAGGATGGGAAGGGGGTCTCTAAAATGACTAATTCTGATTTAGCTAGGTCGTGTCCGTGTACAATTTTACAATGTTGTAGGACCTCCCCTGGCCAATATTTTTTTGTTTGCAAGTGAGGATGGGGAAAGGTGTCTCGTAAAAACTTAATTCTGATCTATCTAGGTCCTGTCGGGGTACAATTATTGTAGAGAAATAAAAAAATTTTTACAATGTAGGACCTCCTGGACAATTTTTTTTTTTGATTTGGACTTTGTCATTTTATGGACATTTCTTTGCTGTTGAGGATGGGGAGGGGGTCTCTAAAAAGACTTATTCTGGTCTAGCTAGGTCGTGTCGGGGTACAATTGTTGAAGAGAAAAAAACAATTTTACAATGTTGTACGTAGCACTCCCCTGGCCAATTTATTTTGGATTTGGGCTTGGTGATTATTCTGTTTGCAAGTGAGGATGGGGAGGGGTGTCTCTAAAAACTGATTCTGATCTAGCTAGGTCGTGTCGGGGTACAATTATTGTAGAGAAAAAACAATTTTACAATGTTGTAGAACCTGCCCTGGCTAATTTTTTTTTTTTTTTTTTTTTGATTTGGACTTTGTCATTTTTTATGGACATTTCTTTGCAGTTGAGGATGGGGAGGGGGTCTCTAAAAAGACTAATTCCGGTCTAGCTAGGTCGTGTCGGGGTACAATTGTTGTAGAGAAAAAAACAATTTTACAATGTTGTAGGACCTCCCCTGGCCTATTTTTTTATGCCACCGGGTTTCAAAGAAACGGGTGGCATATAGTGTTTGGACCGTCCGTCCGTCCGTCCGGACATCCGTCCGTCTGTCCGTACGTCCGTCCCACTTTTCGGTTAACCAATTTGTCACAGTTTCTCAAATATGCTGCAGGTGGCACCCGCGTTCGACAGACGCATTGTTTGTTTGGATTTGGGCTTGGTGATATTTTTTTTGCAAGTGAGGATGGGGAGGGGTGTCTCTAAAAACTGATTCTGATCTAGCTAGGTCGTGTCGGGGTATAATTATTGTAGAGAAAAAATAATATTACAATGTTGTAGGACCTCCCCTGGCAAATTTTATTTTGATTTGGACTGTCATTTTATGGACATTTCTTTGCTGTTGAGGATGGGGAGGGGGTCTCTAAAAAGGCTAATTCTGGTCTAGCTAGGTCGTGTCGGGGTACAATTGTTGTAGAGAAAAAAACAATTTTACAATGTTGTAGGACCTCCTCTGGCCAATTTTTTTTGGATTTGGGCTTGGTGATTTTATGGACATTTCTTTGCAGTTGAGGATGGGGAGGGGGGTCTCTAAAAAGACTAATTCTGGTCTAGCTAGTCGTGTCGGCGTACAATTGTTATGTAGAGAAAAAAACAATTTTACAATGTTGTAGGACCTCCGCTGTCCAATTTATTTTGGATTTGGGCTTGGTGATTTTTTTTTTTTAAGTGAGGATGGGGTGGGGTGTCTCTAAAAACTGATTCTGATCTAGCTAGGTCGTGTCGGGGTATAATTATTGTAGAGAAAATACAAATTTACAATGTTGTAGGACCTCTCCTGGCCAATTTTATTTTTGATTTGGACTTTGTCATTTTATGGACATTCTTTGCAGTTGAGGATGGGGAGGGGGTCTCTAAAAAGACTAAATCTGGTCTAGCTAGGTCGTGTCGGGGTACAGTTGTTGTAGAGAAAAACAATTTTACAATGTTGTAGGACCTCCCCTGGCCAATTTTATTTTTGATTTGGACTTTGTCATTTTATGGACATTCTTTGCAGTTGAGGATGGGGAGGGGGTCTCTAAAAAGACTAAATCTGGTCTAGCTAGGTCGTGTCGGGGTACAGTTGTTGTAGAGAAAAACAATTTTACAATGTTGTAGGACCTCCCCTGGCCTGAATCCCATTTACTATTATGGTGGTCAGTTGAAGTCAGAAAGCCACGAAAAGAGGCAAATCGACCACCACCTAAATTAAAATGGCATAACGGCTAGCCAAAGAAGCCAAGTTGCCCAATGTAGACATATGGGTTGTATGGCTATGTCCCAAGTATCCGTCGGCCTGAAATCCATTTAGAAGTATGGTGGTCAGTTGACGTCAGAAAGCCAGGAAAATGGACAATAGTCTATATTAAAATATCCCCAGCTCACTCTCTGGTACCCATCTGTCCACTTCTCTCCATCTACATGTACCTCTATTCCACCTTGTGTCCACCTCTCTCCATCTGCTCCCTCTGTCCTCCATCTCTCTTCTCCCGTATTCCCACTTATCTCCATATCACACCCTCGTCTAATCACATTCTCCATCTCACTCTCTTTCCCCGTCGGTAAATATCTCTTCCCTCGCGTGTCCATCTCCATCCATCTCCCTCTCCACCCATCTCCCTCTCCACCCATCTCCCAATTTACCTCTCGTTTCTCGTGTGTCTACCTGTAACTATCTTCCACTCTTCCATCGTATCTCCATTTGCCTCGTGTGTCCACATCTCTCCATCTCGCTGTCTTCCCTCGCGTGTCCACCTCTCTTCATCTGACTGTCTTCCATCGTGTGTCCACCTATCTCCATCTCACTGTCTTCCGTCATGTGTCCACCACTTTCCATCTCCCTCTCTTCCCTTGTGCGTCCACCTGTCTCTATCTCCCTCTCTTCCATCGTGTGTCCACCACTCTCCATGTCCCTGGCTTCCCGCGTATGGCCACCTTCTCACCATATCACTGTCTTCTTTAGTGTGTCCGCTGCTCTCCATCTCCCTCTCTTCCCTTGTGCGTCCACCTCTCTCCATCTCACTATCTTCTCTCCACCTCCCATTCTGCCATCGTGTGTCCACCTCTCTCCATCTCACTGTTTTCACTCGTGTGTCCACCACTCTCCATGTCCCTCGCGTCCCTCGTATGTCCACCTCTCACCATCTCACTGTCTCCACCGCTCTCCATGTCCCTCTCTTCCCTTGTGCGTCAACCTCTCTCCATCTCACTCTCTTCCCTCGTGTGTCCACCTCACACCACCTCAATGTCTTCCATCGTGTGTCCACCTCTCTCCATCTCTGTTTCTGCCGTATATATACACCGTACAACTCTTTACGTTTCCTTCCATCTCTCTTTCCGGTCTGTCCACCTCGCTCCACCTTCAGCTCTTCCTCTTCCCCGTCTGTTTACATCTCTCCATCTGTCTCCATCGCATGTCCGCCAATCGATTCCCGCCTCCCTCTCTTCCCCCATTGACTCCAGCTCTCGCCATCTCCGCCTCACCTACATCTGTCCACGTCCACCTCTCTCTGTCTCGAGTAGATATGCATGTAGATGTACAGCCAAATCGCCACAAAAAAAAAGCTATTTTTTTCCGTCTGTTAAACTAACACAGCCAAGGATAGAGCAACATGATTTTGGGAATATCATGTGGTACATTTCGGTAACCATGCGGATACAATCTCATTTTTAAATGACGTGTATCTATAGTGATGGTCATAAATGGATAAAGAAAGAGCAATATTAAGGGAATGGAGTACACTCTGTAAATATAGATTATTCTTAATTGAAGTAAATAACCTTATATGCAAGACCCAAGACTGGACCATATGAGCGACAGGACAGGTCCCCACCACTCCCGGGCATGGTCCGCCCGAAAAGGGTGAAAAGACGGAATTTTCAGCAAAACGACATAACCCATTTGGGACTCCATGCTGGGCCTCCAAATCCAAAGACACAAAGACCGGACCATGTGGGCCGCAGAGTGGGAGGCCCCCGTCACCCTCTTCAGGGGGCGTTGAATCCGTGATAATTATTGCTTCTTTTAATCGTGGCCCGTTTTGTGCAAAAGTGCCCGTCATATTGCATTTCGAACCCTGGTCTGCTGTGCCTCCAAATTCAAAGACCCAAGACCAACTATAAATAGGGAACAGACACAAGAGAGAGAGAGAGAGAGAGAGAGAGAGGGGAGGGATGATGTTTTAAAGCAAATGGAAGAGAGATGGAGACAGAGATAGAGGGACAGTGATGAAAGAAAAGAGGGAGATGGAGAAAGGTGGACATACAGAGAGAAATATGGAGATTGATGGAGCTGAACAGAAGGAGAAGAGAGGTGGACAGAATGGAGAGACAAGGACATAGAAGCGCTGGAGAGACAGAGGAGAGAGGGAGACGAACAGAAGTGTGCAGACGGGGGAGATTGAGAGAGCTGGATACAAGGGCGAAGAGAGGGAGATTTGTCTCTTTTCGTGCATTTCTGACTTCAATTGCCTACCATACTTGAAAAAGGGATTCAGGCCTGAATCCGACCATGGTACTACAACACAGTATATGTGCACATTGGGCAACTTGGCTGGTTTGGCCAGCCGTTATAGGACTTTATTGTAGGGGGTGGTCGATTTTCCTATTTCGTGCATTTCAAACTTCAATTGACCACCATACTTGAAAACGGGATTCAAGCCCTAATCCGATGGTGCCGACGCATACTCGGGCCATGGTACTACAACACAGTAGCACATTGGACAACTTGGCTGGTTTGGCACTTTATTGTAGGGTGTGGTCGATTTTCCTATTTTCGTGCGAAAAGCCCCGTGGACGAACAGGATTAAGGGCGAAACGTCCAATTGTGCTACAGGAAATCATTTCACTCTTATTAGTTAAGTTATATTATTATACTATTAGATAAGTTAAATTAGACGAAAATGTGTGCTAGTGTGGTGGTAGTATTGAGTGGAAGAAAATGCGTGGCAACTTAGGCACATTTTTCGGCACATTAAATATAAAAAATATTTAAATATAAGTAGATCTAGTACTCTTTCACCAATAACAAAAAGTCATGTTTGTTTGATGAAATTCCATCAAATATTGATTTTATAGGCTATATACAATATACAATAATATATTTTATTGCAAAAAAACGATTTTCCTATGGGAATTTAACATGGTTTCATTACTCATGGGGGTGAAAATAGATAGAAGAGGTTGAGGAGGAGTAAAAAAAAAAAAGAAACAAATTGGACATTGACTCAGAAACCGAGTTAGATAGCTTGCAAATGATGTAAATACGAAAACAAAAGTTAAATTTTGAAAATAGGTCCACAAATAAATTAAATATTTAAACAATCTATGTTTAGCCTCCATGTTAAATTCCCATAGGAAAATAGTTTTTATTCAGGTTTTTTAAAAAAATCCCGGGTATTGGATTGGCGACAGCCGGGCGGGCGGCGGCGTCCAAGTCTGTTAAGTTTTTGTGTTTTGTCCAATGTCTCTGTTACTGTAGCCTACCACCTAGAACCACTATACTTGCACAGCTTCATAATCAATGTGTACCCATCACATACCACTCCAACATGTGACCTTTTTTTTTTTACCGTGACCTATTTTTTTTCCTCTTAATCGACTTAGCCATTTTCAATGTTAAGTTTTCGTGTTTAGGTCCATTTCTCTGTTACTGTACCACGTAGGACCACCATACTTGCACAATTTCATAACCAATGGGTACCCATCACATAGATCTACCACTATCCAACATGTGACCTTATTTTCACCATGACCTATTTTTTTCCGCGTAATTAATTTAGCCATGTTCAATGTTAATTAAGTTGTCTTTAAGAAAGTCTTGTTTCGCAATAAAATCAGTATTTGATGGAATTTCTTCAAACTATTTTTTGGGGGGAGGGTGACTTTTTTGTTATTGATGAAAAAGTACTTACATTTAAATATTTTTAAGATTTAATGTGTTTAATGGCCAAAATTCTTTTATTTTTAGATTGATGTCAGACATGATGCAAGAATTCAAATTCGTCCCTGGCTACGACAAAGTAGACTGCAAGAAGCTGTTCACAATGAGCACTACAGGTAACACACTAAAACTTATGTAAGTGCATACGGAGGGTGTCGGAAAGTGAAAACCAAACCTGGCTAGATAGCTTGGAAATGATGTACACATGTAATATAACTAAGAAAACAAGTTGAGATTTTGAAAATTGGTCCACAAATTCAATTTTTTTTTAAAAACATCTATTTTTAGCCCCTACAATACCGGGTATGTTAAATTCCCATAGGAAATTTTTTTTTTCGCAATGAAATCAATAAAAAAAATTGGGGAGGGTGACTTTTTTGTTATTGATGAAAAAGTACTTGCACTTACCGGTAAATATTTTTTTAGATTTAATGTGTTTAATAGCCAAAAGTGGAACAAACAGTAAATATAAAATTATCAACAAATGACGTCAATGAGACTACCGTCGTAGAAATATAGCACCAAACGGTGCGACGTCATGACGTTGCAAATCAAATATCACCTGACGTCAGTCCCACGTAAACAAGTAGACATTTGTTAATAACTTGGCAAATTCTAGAGTGGTTTTCAAAAGCTAATTTTTAGCTCGACTATTCGAAGAATAAGTAGAGCTTATGTTGTCACCACCGTCACGCCTTGGTTAAGGTTTTTAGTCAAGTTTGTATATGGAATACTACTGGCCCTACACCCACCATACTTGGACAACTTCATCTCCTAGTGATGTACATCAATAACCCCTGATCTATATTTGACCTTGACCTACATTTCCTCTTGAATTACTTGGTTAATTCCCCCCTTGGTTAAGGTTTTTAGTCAACCTTGGTTAAGGTTTTTAGTCAAGCTTGTATATGCAATACTACTGGCCCTACACCCACCATACTTGGACAACTTCATCTCCTAGTGATGCACATCAATAACCCCTCATCTATATTTGACCTGACCTACATTTCCCTCTTGAATTACTTACTTAATTCCCCTTGGTTAAGGTTTTTAGTCAACCTTGGTTAAGGTTTTTTTCTCAAGCTTGTACATTGAATACTATTGTGCATCCAGACATCATACTTCGACAACCTTTTCTCATAGGTATGTACATCAATAACCCCTGATTTATATTTGACCTTGACCTACATTTCCTCTTCAATTACTTACTTAATTCCTTTTGGTTAAGGTTTTTAGTCAACCTTCTATATGGAATACTACTGGCCCTACACCAACCATACTTGGACAACTTCATCTCCTAGTGATGTACATCAACAACCCCTGACCTATATTTGACCGTGACCTACATTTAACCTTGCATTACTTACTTAATTCCCCTTGGTTAAGTTTTTTAGTCAAGCTTGTAGATGGAATACTATTGTGCATACAGACACCATACTTGGATAACTTTTTCTCATAAGGATGTACATCAATAACCCCTGACCTTTATTTTACCTTCATCTACATTTAACCTTGAATTACTTGCTTAATGTTTATAGTCAAGCTTGTATATGGAATACTTCTGGGCCTACATCAACCATACTTGGACAATTTCATCTCCTAGTGATGTACATCAATAATCCCTGACCTATATTTGACCTTGACCTACTTTTATCCTTGGATTACTTAGTTATCTCTCCTTGGTTACGGTTTTTACTCAAGCTTGTATATGGAATACTCCTGGGCCTACAGCAACCATACTTGGAAAACTTTATCTCCTAGTGATGTACATCAATAACCCCTGACCTATATCTGACATTGACCTACATTTAACCTTGAATTACTTACTTACTTTCCCTTGGTTAATGTTTTTAGTCAACCTTGGTTAAGTTTTTTATGCAGGCCGCAGCCACCTTCTTTGTCAAGCTATGTGTACATCGACAACCCTCGTAGTCGAGCTATGCTGTTCTCCTACAGCTCTTGTTGTTATCTTAGATCATTTCCAGTCACTATGGCCAGCCTTCGGAGAGATGATTTCAATTTTTATGCCCCACACGATAGTGGAGGGGGCATTTAGTGTCAGTGTTATCCTTGTCCGTCCGGCCGTCCTTCCTTCACCAACCTTGTAACTCGTAAATGTTTTAAACCATACTAGCTACAGATCTGAAGTGGCTGGTTGGTCGGGCGAACGCGACGGCATCGGTATAGGTTCCTCCTTATAGGAATCACGATTTGCCTGGTTTGGCTTGGGAGTTTTTTGATTCTTTGGCGCATTTGTTACCTGGGGAGTTGCTTGTTATTGGCCACTATTCATGGTAGTCAGGATTATTACTGATCCTATGCTGAAGGGAGGGGGCTAAGTATCTGATGAGGTGAGGACCTGGCATTGATCAAAGATATTCTGATTTCAGGCTGAATATAGTATTTTTTTATTGTAAATTTTATTCAGTTTCGATTTTTATTTTCCCCCCATTTGTACTTACTGTACAGGTAATATATGGGATTTAGTACTAAACCCATTGACCCGGCCTTAAATGACCTTAGCTGTTGATAGGCCTTTAAACCCCAACAAACAAACAAACAAACAGATCTGAAACTTGGTATGTAGCTTCTTTAGGATTATTATATGCGCAAGTGTATTTCAATTTTTGATTCGATGTGGTGTGGTGTGGGGGGGGGGGGGGGGGGGGGGGGGGGGGGGGGGGGAGGTGTTGGATGAAAAAGTTGTGGGGCGGGGTGTGGGTGGGCTGAAAATATAGACTTCCCCATGAGGGGAGGGGTGGTGAGCCTAAACATATCACAGAAAGATTTATATATATTCTTGCATATATTTACAGTCCAAATGGTCAGTTTATATGAGGTAGGGTTTAGTTGTGCGCGCGCGGATGGAGTCATGCAGGGGGGGGGGGGGGGGGGAGGGGGGGGGGGGGGGGGGGGGTGGGGCTCGAAAATTATCTATGATGGAATAGATGGACCCTGAAAATGTATCTAAAGGTAGTGAAGCGGGGAGGGTGCGCTTAAAAAATATTTGTAATCATTGGCAAAAAAATTTATCCAGCCCCACCCCGCCACACACCCCTCCCCCAGCCCGTTCCACCAGTGATAAATAATCATTATTTATATTTAATTATGCAAATTTTTGGCATACGCCTGTCATTTGTTGACACAATAATTATGTAATATACGGCCGGACGTCCACTAACGGAAGCTGTGATAATGACTACAGGTGGAAGACTCGGACATTGTGACACTACATGCCATTACAAAAAATCCATCACCCCACCCACTTGGTCTCATGCATTATATTTTATATTATTACACAAAAGAAATGTCCATTACAAAAAATCCATCACCCCACTTGGTCTTATGCAGTACTATCTTCTATTATTGAAGGTGGGGTAATGTTGTTTTTGTAATGGGCATTTGTTTTGTGTCACAGGTCCGAGTCTTCCACCTGTGATAATAACCAGTCCCTTAGTGCCTTGGTGCAAGTTTATATATATCAGTATCATGTTTCAGAGCTCCAGCTAAGTTTGTGTCTAAAGTGTATTATACCCCCACATTTCAAATTCAATGCATTCAATGAAAAGTTGTGGGGCGGGGTGGTGGGTGGGCTGAAAATATAGACTTCCCCAGAGGGGGAGGGGGTGGTGAGCCTAAAATATCACAGAAAGATTTATTATATATTCTTGCATATATTTACAGTCCAAATGGTCAGTTTATATGAGGTCGGGTTGAGTTTGTGCGCGCGGCGGATGGAGTCATGCAGGGGGGGGGGGGGGGGGTCAAATTCAATGGGGCTCGAAAATTATCTATGATGGAATAGATGGACCCTGAAAATGTATTCTAAAGGTACTGAGCGGGGGTGGGTGCTTCTTAAAAATATTTGTAATATTGGGCAAAATTTATCCAGCCCCCACCCCGCCACACCCCTCCCCCAGCCCGTTCCACCAGTGATAAATAATCATTATTTATATTTAATTATGCAAATTTTTGGCATACGCCTGTCATTTGTTGACAATAATATGTCAATATACGGCCGGACGTCCACTAACGGAAGCTGTGATAATGACTACAGGTGGAAGATCGGACCTGTGACACAAACAAAATGCCATTACAAAAAATCCATCACCCCACCCACTTGGTTCTCTGCAAGTATATTTTTTATATTATTACACGAAATGTAACCATTCGAAAAAATCCATCACCCCACTTGGTCTTATGCAGTACTATCTTCTATTATTGAAGGTGGGGTAATGTTGTTTTTTGTAATGGCATTTGTTTTGTGTCACAGGTCCGAGTCTTCCACCTGTGATAATAACCAGTCCCTTAGTCCTTGGTTGCAAGTTTATATATATCGTATCATGTTTCAGAGCTCCAGCTAAGTTTGTGTCTAAAGTGTATTATACCCCCCATTTCAAATTCAATGATTTTACTTTTACAAATGTATTATACGATTTTGTTCCTAATTAAATAGGGAACAAATGATAAAACAGTAAAAACCAACATAAAAATTCATTATTTGAGCTGCGAAAAGTCAAACTTTTTGCAGCTTACTAAGTAGCCTCGACAATTAGTTTCGGAAACACCTAAACGATATGTGCTTCCTTCATTCAGTGGAACAGCATATTTCAAAACCAAATAAATCAATAAGATGGACTACTCAATTCAGATAATAACTTACCATAGGATTACAAATTTCCGATTATTTACATTTTTTTCCAGACGCTCAAGTTTATGGACGTCACCAATCGTACCGTTACCCAGTCTAATGGGTTTCGGAACGATTTGGCTACTCTAGTATTACTCCCGGGTACCAGACCCGATGTCGTCGAAATCATGCATACTCATACTGCGGATGTTATTCAACATACCAAATCGCCTTAAACATGTTAATGGGTGTATTTAAAAATAATAGTGTATTCTTAAATATGTTTCTATAATTATTTTCAACCATTCCTTTGCTCATTGCATTCGTGTCTGCCCTGGTCATGCTGGTATGTGAATACGGCCGAAGCACGTTCCTCTTTTTAGTTAGTGCTGACTACAAGTGTTTGTCACATTGTTTCTTATATTATCAGTGGTGTATTGCATATATTATTCAGACAATGTTACTTTAAAAACACAATTATGCCTTAAACTCGTAGGCTCAATTTTACACATCCCCAGTCGATTTGTTTGTAAAAACTAACTAACTTGAGTAGCATACAAACCAATCAAATTTAACCCTACCTCAAAACTAGGTCATGTAATGTTTACAGTAGCAGCCGCAATATATTGTTGTGAAAGCTGTCAACAGTTTTAATGTGGTAAAATGTAGTTTAGTTGAACTAAAAAGTGTAATGACGAAAGGTAATAAGTTTTTTCGACATTTTTAACCCCCATGTACAAAAACAAAGGATAAATCATATTTTGGATGTTGATTTTCCACATTTTTTCTGTGGTGAATGAGCTTCTGTGTTTTTCAGAGTTACCCCATCGAAAACGGCGGTACAATTCATGAAATCAAGCGCGCTATACGTTATATCCGGTGGTGTTCCGAAACACATTGTGTTCCATTTCACATTGATTGACGATACATGTAAATTAAAATTTTATGACAGTATTTTCACTACTCAATTTGGAAATCAATGCGTATTTTCACATTGCTGTCAGTATTTTGTACTCTCACCTTTGATAATCAGTGCATATTCTGCTAAAATATGTTTGTTTTGTTTTGTTTATTGGTGTTTAACGGCCTATCAACAGCTACGGGTATGTAAGGCTGGTGCAAACGGGTTTGGTCCCGTTTTGATCTGCTGCATTGGGGGGAAAATCCCAAAATCAGAACGCAATATTTACATCGAGAAAATATGTATTCGGTCCTGAAATTACAATAACCGACCTGGTGCCAGGTCCATACCACACCAAAGTCACTTGGCCCCTTCCCCTAAAATAGTGTCATAATACTCGTATAAGGGGTATAACCAGATTCAATAAGTGCGTGAAATACGCCAATAAGCACCTTATCTGGAGCTCTGATCATGTTCGCTTGGTAACGGTAGGAAATCCTAGACTCGCTCTGTTTCTATTTACCCCAATTCACCAAGTAACTGGAATTGACACTCCCCTGCTATATTTAAGACTATTCCAAGTATCAGAAAGGGGTAAATTGTTTTCAGAAATAAGAAATTTTTCGCTAACAGTGTGAGATCCTGATGAGACGGCTCGTTACGAGCCGGCTCATCTGGATCTGCACTGTTTGCAAACATGCTACAGGTATGTAGTGTTGAAATAATTAGTTAATTTTGCCCTTCTAAACATCTTGGTTGTTTTGGGCCCCAAGCAGTACGTCTAGTACTTTGATTTTCTATTTATTCACAGTATTGGTCGTTCTCTCGGTCATTGCTTGCGGAACTAGTGCGGACGCTGTTCCTCGGTGGGTATGCCACAGCATGGCATGCACGGTAGGCGTGCATTTCTGTAGCCCTCGCACACGGAGGTGTGAGAGGTGCGAGGACTACAAGACCAGCTGTTCCACACAATTCCAGGCCCAAAACTGTACAAGCTACTGTATGGGTGAGTATATTTCTGAGTCCATAACTGTAATTACATTACATTACATTACATTAGAGTTATAGTGAAGTAGTATTTCCAAATTTGCGTTGAAGTTCTTTGTTCACTTTATACTTTGTGGGGAGTGACCGAAGAAGTTTGCTAATACCTACTTTATTAGATGAGTTTGTGTTAATATTTTTGTATCATATTGTAGAATTTTCTCTCAATAACAATATAGCGAAGTATGAATGTCAACACCCTGCAGATTTTGTCTATATTTTAGTGCGCAAAATGTAAATGCTATTACCGTACACAAATATATACCGTTGACTGTGGTGTAGCGATGTAGTGCAACCTGTTGCCTATAAAGCAGACAACGTGCAGCTAGGGTGAGTGCGCCTGTAATCATTGGACCAGAACTGCACCCGCTTCTATATGGTACACATTTGGAACACACTTATGTCCCCATTAAAGGTACATGCCCACTCAGTAGGCACAAACTTTTCTTTCTGTCAGAGACATCATCTGAGACATTTCCTGGCAAAATAAACATTCATTCACCATTACCCCACATATTGATTGGCAATATTATACATTTTATAATTATATCAGATGTAAATTTCCACACTGATATCAGGGGCGATAACCATATTTTCTTAAAAATGTTAACGGACATTACTATTTATTCTCTGTATTTATTGTTTGATGTGCATGATCATACTTTATAATCTGTCAAAAATATTATTTTTTCATGTAACGTATTTAGTTAGTATGAATAATTAAAAATGTCATGCCTCATTTGCATATGAAAATAGCCGGATACCACCGCGAGTCGCTATCAGTAAAATAAATATTATTAAATGATTATATCTGTATAGCGAGCACTCGTAAATAAAATTTATTTGGCATGGAATGTGACACAATTATACACTTGTTTAATTCCTATAAAGAATCATTTTGTGCCTACTGAGTGGGCATGTAACATGACCCTTGACGTTTTTGATCTTCCCATGGTTGTGAAAACACTTCATTTATTTTTTTACGTCAAAAATTTGTTTTGTACAACTTTTCTTCATCATCATATAACTTTATAATTACATAATGGATTGCTTCAATGTAATCATTTGGAACACACTCCATTAACATGACCATGACCGTTTTGACCTTTACATGGTTGTGGAAACACCTAACCACTTTTTATGTCAAAATGTATTTCTTCAAAACCTTGACCTTTTTTGTGTTTTAAGCATGCACTTCTCTTGACAGATTTTGTGATGCTTACTTTAGCACATGCCCATTATCATGTTACGGTCAAATGCCTCGGCAGGCTGAAAACCGCTTCCGTGGCGGAATTCTTGTTGAATGTTTGAGCCATCAAAGTATGAAGAATGTTCAGTTTTCCCATACATGAATCGTGACCCATTTGTAATACATTGTAGTTATAGTTCACATATTGAATTTTTAATAATTTAACAGAGCTCCAGATAAGGTGCGTATTGGTGTATTTTACGCACTTATTTGAGCAGAATACGCATTGATTATCAAAGGTGGGAGTACATAATACTCACTGAAATGTGAAAATACGCATTGATTTTCTAATTGAGTGCAAATACTGTAATAAAGTTGAAAATTTACTTAGTTGAGCTGCAAAAAGCAAACTCAAATAAGTGAATTTTTAAATTTGTTTTATTTGTTATCATTTGTTCCCTATTTAATCCTGTTAATAATGAAGAAAATCAATAATACATTTGTAAAAGTAAAAGTATACGCATTGAATTTTAAATCTGGGGGTATAATACTCTTTAGATACAAAACTTATCTGGAGCTCTGTAAATTCATTGTTTGCCCTAGTTTCTCAACCACTAAAAGCACTGCATTTCGTCTAATTAATAGCATATTACCACACTTTCGCCAAATATCTATTAAATTAATCATAAATGTTGCATTACGTACAAAGTTATATTTATGAACTAAGGTCACGCCTTGTTCATGTAATTTCCAGTGACGCACGTCATGTTACGATCGATTTGGTGTACATCTATAACCACCAATCATGCAATACAGATAAGGAATTAGTAATTGAGTATTGTCACTCCATAATTACTGAAGCAATTGGGTATTTCAAAATTTTAATTGGGTAAAATAAAATAAAATCACACGACTGTTAAGGTTCATCAGCAGACAGCAATTATTGAATAGTTTGCTTCGAAATGAAAACATATCTTGGCATGTCCAAGGAGACAATTCTAATGAAATACCAAGATGTGTTTTCGTGGAAAATAAGTAAAATATATGCTATATGTGTGGTCTGTTTATTGTTTTCTGTAGCATGATAAAGATACCACAAATTTTTCATTCTTGCTTTTTGATACTCAGTGATTTCAATTGAGTTTTTGGCAATTTTAATTGGGTATTTAAGCAAAAACGCAGCTTATCTGGAGCACTGCAATAGTATCGTAATTTGAAACCACTTTCAAACGAACATATGCACACGAACATATGCACACGAACATATGCACATGATGGGGTGAACCAAACAACCAGACAGTTATTGTTCAGTGCTCCAGGGGCCTATTTCACCAACATTGCAAAGTATACTTTCCTAGCAAAGTATACTTTGAGGGAGAAATTTTCAAATTTAGAATAAATTTATTGATTTTTATTATACTGAATTTATTACATTATCACAGCCAATTTTGGCTGTGATAATGTAATAAATTCAGTATAATAATTCTGCATAGTTTTAATCATCAAATATATGCAATCGTCAGTTCTGCATGAAATAATGCATTTCGGAAAAATCAATGATTGCTCCCTCAAAGTATACTTTGCAATTTTGATGAAATGCTACAGATAAGCTGCGTATTTGCTTAAGTATCCAATTAAAATTGCGGAAAACCCCATTGAAATCGGAAGTAGTGAGTATCATAAAGCAATACAAAAATGATGTACCTTTATCATGGTGTAGAAAACAATAAATAGAGCACAAATATAGCATGTTTTTCTTCTTTTTCCATGAAAACAAATCTTGGTATTTCATGAGGTCTAATGAAATTCCAAGACATGTTTTCATTTAGAAGCAAACTATTCAATAATTGCTGTCTGCTGATATGTAAACAGCAGTGTGATATTATTTTAGCCACTTAAAATACCCAATTGTTTCAGAAATGATGGAGTGACAATACTCAATTACTATTTCCTTATCTGGAGCCTGATTGTTAACATATTAAATATTTACTAAAGTAATTTCTTAAAAACTTTGTGAACTATAACTGACCAAGTTGTTTACTAATTGTTTGGTCCGCCCCGTCGCTTGCACACGTTCATTTGAATGTAGCGCTACCCTAAATATTTTTTTTAATTACGATAGTATTACGTTCACATAATTGACGGTTTTACACAAATCGATCATGTACACATCATAACATGGTGTATGTCACAGAAAATTATGTCAACAAGTTGTGACCTTTGGTTTTAAAAATATCTTTGTACTTATTGAAACATTTAATGATTAATTTAATAGATACTGGTTAAACTAGGGCATATTTGGATATTACGCGCGAATATAGGTAGAAGTGGCATAAGCACAGTAAGCATTTACTACAGGGCTCCAGATAAGGAATTAGTTATTGAGTATTGTCACTCTATCATTTCTGAAGCAATTGGGTATTTAAAAATTTTAATTGGGTAAAATAAAATCACACTAATGTTTACACATTAACAGACCGCAATTAATGAATAGTTTGCTTTGAAATGAAAACATATCTTGGCATTTCATTAGAATTGTCTTCTTTGAGACAATTTTAATGAAATACCAAGATGAGTTTTCATAGAAAATAAGAAAAATATGCTATATTTGTGGTCTGTTTATTGTTTTCTGCAGCATGATAAATGTACCATAATTTTTTTTTTGCTTTTTGATACTCGCTACTTCTGATTTAAATTGGGTTTTTGGCAATTTTAATTGGGTATTTAAGCAAATATGCAGCTTATCTGGAGCTCTGTTTACTTAGTTATTATCTGTTGCAGATATTGCGGTCACTTTAGAAGTAGCCATCAACCTGGAAAAGAAAAGAAGTAAATATACTATACCAAGTTTGCCCATTTATCCCAAAACCTGACTTAACCCTTTCAACCCTACATACCATAAAGCCAAAATTTGCAAACACTGGATCCGGACCAATACTACAGGCCTGTATGTGATATTGGCAAACAGTGTAGATCCAGATGAGCCGGTTCGTGACGAGCCATCTTGTCAGTATCTGCATTTTTTGCAAGTAATTTTCATATTTCTGAGAACAAAAACACCCCCTTTTCATAAATGGACTACCGGTAGTCTGAAAATCATTTTGTGACAATTGGATAGGTTGCAAAATTAACGAATCAAATTCCATTCCAGTTACTTAGGGGTGAAAGGGTTAATGTTAGATTTTTAAAAATGCTGTGCGAATTGAGAAACAAACATCATGCTATTTTCCCACATGCTAAAACCCCATTGATATCCCACTTGCTAAAACCCCATTGATATCCCACTTGCTAAAACACCATTGGACCTGTGTGACCCCTGATAATCTTTTGATTCAAACATAATTGTTTTGTAAATGTGTGTAAAGATTCTAATGGACGCCCATGCTCTAATAGATGCCCACGCCCACTTTTTATGTTGAAAATGGCACATTTTTTGCCTGATTTTCACAAAATTAGTGCCTCTAATAAACGCCCAGTACTAACTTGAAACAAAATCGGAGCTAATTGTCCAACTAGATTTATTTTCTTTCCATTATTTCAAAGGCAACTTCCTTGAAAATCGCGGAAAAAACATAATTGCTACTTTCACTTACAAAAGCGGAATCGAAATTCGATTGTTTCCGGTGTCACAGTAAATTCCTCATCAGCAGTAGCTATTTGCACGGACGTGGGGCGATCAGAATTTATACGGTTACGGAGACGCCATTTTGAAAGCATCTCAAACCCATCTCGTATAATATGGGTTAAATTTACATCATGTTGGATTGTTGGCCGATATTTCCTAGGAGATGAGCAACAATAAATATGGCTGAATAACACTTGCCTCTATTAAACGCCTACCGAGGACTTCAGAGCCAGTGGTGATTCTAATAGACGACCAGGCGTCTATTGGAATCTTTACGGTATGTACAAGATACATGTGAACATTCTCTTGTTACTGTATCCTATACATGGAGTTGCCATCTCGGACATCTTAGTATGCACAAGCCATCGGTCAGTTTCACCTCTTATAGCATTTGACCACAGATGATTCTAGGGTGTATTGGATGGTCAATTAATGTTTGTATATACATGTACATGAAACACCATTCTAAACAATGTACAAAACAATTCAAATGCGCCCGGGTCTGAAGATTATGTAATTTAATGACATAATCTTCAGACGCGGGCGCATTTGAATTGTTTTGTACGTTGTTTAGAAAGGTATTTCATGTATATACAGACAATAATTGACCATCCAAAGACGCTAGAATCACCTGTGCATTTGACATATTGACACCAAAAAATATTACAGTTTAACTAATAAAATGTGGCATATCATCTTCCACTGATAAGTATTTACAACATGCTATCAATGATCTCATGCCAAAGTGTACAACATATTTGATATGTGCGTTATTAGTTTTGTTATTTCCAAAATCTATAATGTCCATGTTACACTGCGCAGAGCTCCAGATAAGGTGCGTATTGGCGTATTTTATGCAATTATTTTAGCTGAAGTGGGTGTACAAAAGTGGGTGCACAAAATACACACAGAAATGTGAAAATACGCATTGATTTTCAAATTAAGTGTTGAAAATACTGTCATATAGTTGAACATTCACTTAGTTGAGCTGCAAAAAGCAAACACTCTAAAAAAAGTGAATGTTTAAATTTGTTATATTTTTTTTATCATTTGTTCCCTATTTAGTTGGAAGAAAATCAATAATCCATTTGTAAAAGTAAAATACGCAATGATTTTGAAATCAGGGGGTATATATAGTACACTTTAGACACAAAGCTTATCTGGAGCTCTGACTGTGTAAATCATCAGGTCACTCCACTCAACTAATTGTATAACTACAGGTATGAGTATGACAGGTGTACCACATATATTCTGTATAACTACAGGTATGAGATAGGTGTACCACATAATTCTGTATAACTAGGTAGAGTGACGGTGTACCACATATATTCTGCTAGTAACACCTTTATGATAGCAGCACAAGTCCATAAAATATCAATATTTCTTATTTCACTCAATACAGTATATACATGGTAAAACTATGTGTACAGATAAGATAGCCTATATGACTCTGCACTCTAGTTGGCCTGTGTAGAGTTTTCTGTCTTTTAAAAAACGGGCTCTTTTATCGTCCGAAATCATACTTGGTATTGACTTGGCTACATAGCACGGATAGCACATTGTAAATAATTATTTTTAGAATGCATTGCCCTAATTTCTATTAGTTTATCTGTCAAATTCTGAGCTGAGCTGTCTGTGTCAAACGCTACAAGAGGTAAGACTGGCCTGCAGCTTGTGCATGTTAAGATGGCAACTCGATGCACAGTAACATATACAACAAGAAGAACATGTTCAGATACACTTTATACAAATATTCAAACAGGGGACATGGCTTTTTTAGCTCACCTGAGCAAAGCTCATGTGAGCTATTGTTATGGCAAAGTGTCCGTCGTCCGTCGTCCGTCCGTCCGTGAACATTTTCAATCATCTTCTTCTCCCGAACTGCTGAGCCGATATTGGTCAAACTTCACAGGGATGATATATGGGTGATGCCATTTCAGATTTGTTAAAATGGAGGTCATCGACAATCCAAGATGGCCGCCATGGAAAAGTAGGTCAAATTCTTAAAAAATCTTCTTCTCACGAACCGCCAGGCCGATTTCGACGATACTGGGTATGAATGATTGATAGTTAGCGCTGTTTCAGATTTGTTCATATGGTGGCCCCTGGGTCAAAAATGGGCGTGGCCCGAGGGGTCAACTAGGGGTCAAATTATATTTTTGCCCGAATATGGTCATATAATATATCAAATCGAAGGTATCGACTAGTTGATCACTCTGGACCATTTTTTGTCTAAATCAGATGATTTTGTCATCCAAGATGGCCACCGAAAGGTAAAAAAGTTGTTCTTTTACTAAAGATTTCAAACGTATTCTTCTTGTGAACTGCTTGGCCGATATTGGCCAAACTGAACTGTAATGGTCTGTGGGTGAAGCCTGTCCATTTTTGTTAAAATGGAGGTCATCACCAAATCCAAGATGTCCGCCGTTGAAAAGTAGGTCAAATTGTCAAAAAAATCTTCTCACAAACCGCCAGGCCGATTTCGACGAAACTTTGTATGAATGATGGATAGTTAACGCTGATTCAGATTTGTTCATATGGTGGCCTCTGGGTCAAAAATGGTCATGGCCCGAGGGGTCAAATAGGGGTCAAATTTTATTTTTGACCGAATATGGTCATTTTATATATCAAATCGAAGGTATAGCAGTAAATCACATGCACATTCGCAATATATGTTAGATCAGAAGGTACCAACAAATTCTGTGGAACATTTGAAGTTGTAAGTGAAGAGTCTTTGTGAAATCAAGATGACCACTATGGAGGCTTTTAGGTGAGCGATACAGGCCCATTTGGGCCTCTTGTTTAAATTAATTTGTTCCCACGAAATAACAATTTGTTTCTCAATTTAACAATTTGTTTCCTCGAATTAACATTTCGTTCCCACGAAATGACAATTCGTTCCCTCAATTTAGCAATTCGTTCCCTCGAATTAATAATTTGTTCCCACGATATAACAATTCATTCCCACAAATTAACAATTCGTTCCCGTGGAAACGAATTGTCAATTGTCAATAAAAAAATAAATAATTCTACGTCCCCTGCAGGGCTCCGTTGCAAAGCTATAGTCTGCATAGCAAAGGATTGTTTTCTATATAGTCAGTCCTGATATTGTCGTATGGAAAGTGTCAATATTTTACCGAATTTCATAAAATAAAGAAAATTGGCTCATTCTTAAATTTTGCTAAAGGAAGTATTAATGAATAACTATTGTTTTTTCGCAATAAAATCAATATTTGATAGAATTTCCTTAAATTATATTTTTTGGCGTGGGTGACTTCTTTGTTATTGATGAAAAAATACTTACATTTACATATTTTTGAGATATACATCAAGGTGCATGATCACGTGGTTACAACAACAACAACAACAATTACTGAAAATTCCAGAAGCACGTATTCTGTTATATTGTCCGTATTATGTAATGGATTTTAATGAAATATGGCTCATCAAACGAGTCTTGTTAAAGCTGCATTTGATGGGTCTCGGTACTTTGGCCCAAATTCTGTCGTTTTTGCGAAGAATTGATTTTCGTGTTTACTGTCAATATTGACACGGAAATCGATTCTTCGCAAAGACGACATGTATGTGCCGAAGTCCCGAGACCACCAAATGCAGATCATGTAGACGCTTTTGCTGCGTTTGATTTAATCAAAATCTGTTGCATATTAAGGAAACTATTAAATAATATTTACTTTGAGTGGGCGGCTTTCAACACTTTCAGATATTGTTGTTGTTGTGGTAACCACGTGATCATGCACCTTGTACATGTAATGTGTTTGATAGCCAGAAGTTCGTCGGCAGAAAAATGTGGAAAAATCAGTACATGTAGTTCTATGTCTTATCATGGATGCAAGTACAAATGTAACGGGGATTCCGCTTGGGAAAATAAAAAAATCGCCACTTCAAAAAAAAAAAAAAAAAAAAAAGGGAATAACCAATAGGATAAAAATAAACAATTGGCGATAAAAAATTACAATTTTCAAAAAAAAAAATGATTTTTTTTTTTTTTTTTTTGAAAATTGTAATTTTTTATCGCCAATTGTTTATTTTTATCGCCAATTGTGAAAGTGGCGATCGCCAGCGGAATCCCTGAGTAACAGTAACCATGGTAACAGTGAGAATACACTGGCCAGATCCAGACGAAGATGTGCACCCACTGCTACATTAGGCCTTTATTATGCCCCCGCTACCGAAAGGTGCGGGGGCATATAGTGTTACCGGCGTCCGTGCCGTCCCGTCCCGTCCGTACGTCCGTCCGTACGTCCCGATATTATATTCTTTAGTAACTTCTACATGGCTTCACATATTATGTCAATATTTATACACGTGATACATATGAACATCTCTTACACACTCCACCCCACAGTACTTCGACCTTGACCTTTGGCCTTGACCTTTTCCTCTTTAAATGTTTGCTTGGCACTTTGGGACAAATCTACGTGCACGTTTCTCAATCCTACACTAACTTCTCAATACTTTTGCCAATCGCTTAAATATTTATACACATGATACATATGAACATGCCCTACACACTCCACCACCCAGTACTTCGACCTTCACCTTTGACCTTCACCTTTTCCACTTTAAATGTTTGCTTGGCACTTTGGGACAAATCTACGTGCACGTTTCTCAATCCTACAATAACTTCTCAATACTTTTGCCAATCGCTTAAATATTTATACACATGAACATGCCCTACACACTCCACCACCCAGTACTTCGACCTTTGACCTTCACCTTTTCTACTTTAAATGTTTACTTAGCACTTTGGGACAAATCTACGTGCACGTTTCTCAATCCTACAATAACTTCTCAATACTTTTGCCAATCGCTTAAATATTTATACACATGATACATATGAACATGCCTTACACACTCCACCCCCTAGTACTTCGACCTTGACCTTTGGCCGTGACCTTTTCCACTTTAAATGTTTGCTTGGCACTTTGGGACAAATCTACGTGCACGTTTCTCAATCCTACACTAACTTCTCAATACTTTTGCCAATCGCTTAAATATTTATACACATGATACATATGAACATGCCCTACACACTCCACCACCCAGTACTTCGACCTTGACCTTTGACCTTCACCTTTTCTATTTTAAATGTTTGCTTGGCACTTTGGGACAAATCTACGTGCACGTTTCTCAATCCTACAATAACTTCTCAATACTTTTGCCAATCGCTTAAATATTTATACACATGATACATATGAACATGCCCTACACACTCCACCCCCCAGTACTTCGACCTTGACCTTTGGCCTTCACCTTTTCCACTTTAAATGTTTGCTTGGCACTTTGGGACAAATCTACGTGCACGTTTCTCAATCCTACACTAACTTCTCAATACTTTTGCCAATCGCTTAAAATATATACACATGATACATATGAACATGCCCTACACACTCACCACCCAGTACTCGACCTCACCTTTGACCTTCACCTTTTCTACTTTAAATGTTTACTTACACTTTGGGACAAATCTACGTGCACGTTTCTCAATCCTACAATAACTTCTCAATACATTTTGCCAATCGCTTAAATATTTATACACATGAACATGCCCTACACACTCCACCACCCAGTACTTCGACCTTGACCTTTGACCTTCACCTTTTCTACTTTAAATGTTTACTTAGCACTTTGGGACAAATCTACGTGCACGTTTTCTCAATCCACTACAATAACTTCTCAATACTTTTGCCAATCGCTTAAATATTTATACACATGATACATATGATACATATGAACATGCCTTACACACTCCACCACCCATTACTTCGACCTTCACCTTTTCCACTTTAATTGTTTACTTGCCACTTTGGGACAAATCTACGTGCTCGTTTCTCAATCCTACACTAACTTTCACACACACATTGCTCCAATGGTCCTCTACCGCCCTGTGACAAATCCACATTCGTCCTGACCCCGCTAAGCACAGGGTCAAGGTCATAGACTTGGTGTGTTTGAAACCTTAACATTCAGCTAAATGGCTTATAATTTGTGTTTCCTTGCTCCGATCTGCTTCACATTTCACACACGCATTGCTACAATGGTCCTCTACCGCCCTGTGACAAATCCACATTCGTCCCGCCCCCATAATTTGTGTTTCCTTGCTCGGATCTGCTTCACATTTCACACACGCATTGCTACAATGGTCCTCTACCGCCCTGTGACAAATCCACATTCGTCCCGCCCCCACTAAGCCCAGGGTCAAGGTGCGTTCAAAACCTTAACGCTCGGGTAAATGGCTTATAGGGTAATCAAATATGCCTCGTTTTCTTTGGCTGCCAGCGGGGGCATTCGTGTGCCGACAGGCCACATTTCTAGTTTTTAGCCAGGTTTTTTGAAAAAAAATCCAGGCTATTGGATTGGCGAAAGCCGGGCGGGCGGGCGGGCGGCGGGCGGCGGCGGCGGCGGGCGGGCGGCGGGCGGGCGGGCGGGCGTCCACAATCAATGTTAAGTTTTCGTGTTTGAGTCCATTTCTTTGTTACTGTACCACCTAGGACCACCAAACTTTCACAGCTTCATAATCAAGGGGTGCCCACCACATATCACTATCCAACATGTTACTTTTTTTTTAACTTGACCCATTTTTCCGCGTAGTCGACTTAGCCATTTTCAATGTTAAGTTTTCGCGTTTACAATGTTAAGTTTTCGTGTTTAAGTCCATTTCTTTCGTACTGTACCACCTAGGACCACCAAACTTTCACAGCTTCATAATCAAGGGGTACCCACCACATATCACTATCCAACATGTTACTTTTTTTTTAACTTCTTCCCACCCATTTTTTCCGCGCAGTCGACTTAACCATTTTCAATGTTAAGTTTTCGCGTTTACAATGTTAAGTTTTCGTGTTTAAGTCCATTTCTTTGGTACTGTACCACCTAGGACCACCAAACTTTCACAGCTTCATAACCAACGGGTGCCTACCACATACAACTATCCAACATGTGACCATTTTTTTACCTTCACCTATTATTTCTACGTAATTGACTTAGCCATTTTCAACGTTAACTTTTTAACGTACGTCTGGTTAGAGTTTTTTGGTTAAAACTTTTTCGTTATACTATATCTCTGCAACTGCTTCGCCCATTACCTTGAAACTTCACATGGGTGTTTATCATCATCGATATTTTCATTCTAACCTCCAACCGTGCGGCCCCTGTGCCCAATGTCAAGGTCAAATTACTTTGAATTTTTTTGTTAAAGTTTTTTCGTGTACTATATCTCTGCAACTGCTGCACCCAATATCTTGATACTTCACATGGGTGTTTATCATCATTGTCGCACCTGCTTGCGGAAAGCGCGATCCGGTGCCCAATGTCAAGGTCAAATTACTTTGAATTTTTTTGTTAAGGTTTTTTCGTGTACTATATCTCTGCAACTGCTTCACCCAATACCTTGATACTTCACATGGGTGTTTATCATCATTGTTGCACCTGCTTGCGGAAAGCGCGATCCTGTGCCCAATGTCAAGGTCAAATTACTTTGAATTTTTTTGTTAAAGTTTTTTCGTGTACTATATCTCTGCAACTGCTTCACCAAATACCTTGATACTTCACATGGGTGTTTATCATCATTGTCGCACCTGCTTGCGGAAAGCGCGATCCTGTGCCCAATGTCAAGGTCAAATTACTTTGAATTTTTTTGTTAAAGTTTTTTCGTGTACTATATCTCTGCAACTGCTTCACCCAATACCTTGATACTTCACATGGGTGTTTATCATCATTGTCGCACCTGCTTGCGGAAGCGCGATCCTGTGCCCAATGTCAAGGTCAAATTACTTTGAATTTTTTTGTTAAAGTTTTTTCGTGTACTATATCTCTGCAACTGCTTCACCCAATACCTTGATACTTCACATGGGTGTTTATCATCATTGTTGCACCTGCTTGCGGAAAGCGCGATCCTGTGCCCAATGTCAAGGTCAAATTACTTTGAATTTTTTTGTTAAAGTTTTTTCGTGTACTATATCTCTGCAACTGCTTCACCAAATACCTTGATACTTCACATGGGTGTTTATCATCATTGTCGCACCTGCTTGCGGAAAGCGCGATCCTGTGCCCAATGTCAAGGTCAAATTACTTTGAATTTTTTTGTTAAAGTTTTTTCGTGTACTATATCTCTGCAACTGCTTCACCCAATACCTTGATACTTCACATGGGTGTTTATCATCATTGTCGCACCTGCTTGCGGAAAGCGCGATCCTGTGCCCAATGTCAAGGTCAAATTACTTTGAATTTTTTGTTAAAGTTTTTTCGTGTACTATATCTCTGCAACTGCTTCACCCAATACCTTGATACTTCACATGTGTGTTTTATCATCATTGTCGCACCTCTCTTGCTTGCGGAAAGCGCGATCCTGTGCCCAATGTCAAGGTCAAATTACTTTGAATTTTTTTGTTAAAAGTTTTTTCGTGTACATATCTCTGCAACTGCTTCACCCAATACCTTGATACTTCACATGGGTGTTTATCATCATTGTCGCACCTGCTTGCGGAAAGCGCGATCCTGTGCCCTATGTCAAGTTCAAATTACTTTGAATTTTTTTGTTAAAGTTTTTTTCGTGTACTATATCTGCAACTGCTTCACCCAATACCTTGATACTTCACATGGTGTTTATCATCATTGTCACACCTGCTTGCGGAAAGCGCGATCCTGTGCCCTATGTCAAGTTCAAATTACTTTGAATTTTTTTGTTAAAGTTTTTTCGTGTACTATATCTCTGCAACTGCTTCACCCAATACCTTGATACTTCACATGGGTGTTTATCATCATTGTCACACCTGCTTGCGGAAAGCGCGATATCGTCAGCATTTTGGCATACGTCCGTCCGTTCGTCCGTGTGTCCGGTTAAAGTTTTTTGGTTAAAGTTTTTCCATCTACTATATCTATTTTGTTAGTGTCCATGCCTCGCCCCAAGGCGCGACATGCAGGCCACGGCCATCTAGTCTACAAAAGTGGGTATAATTATGTTATCCAAGTGTCTATGCTTGGAAAAAACCTGGCCTTCGTGGCTTTGCCTCGTTTCTTGTTTAATTGTTTGTTTTACGAACGACCAAATCTCTGAAGTGCCGTAGGAGGAGAGAAAAAAATAAAATAAAGAAAAAAAATTTGCAATTTTTATTTTTTCGACGGGCGTTATAAACTGTACGAAGAACAATAAAAAGTCATTTTATTTATTAGTAAAATATAGTTTTGTACATCTATATCTTATATATTATATGTACTCTTATGTTATTTTAAACATTAATTAATACAACATTGTACAATAAATACAATACTTAACATGTGCAACAAAAGCTTCTTAACAATAAATTACAGGTTGTGGGGTCACATGGTTTCCGAACGGCGTGATGTATGATTTTAGATATATTTACAGTAAATTTTTCCTTTAATATCTTTAATACTAATGGAATGATGATTTTGATGAAACATAGTGCAGGAAATGTGAAACTATTTCTCCATTATTGTACAGTTTGCTGTAATCTCATACCTGTTGTTTTGAAGAAGAATTGGTTACCGTCAACGTAAATCAAAATCGAGAGCAAGTGAATTTAAGAAATACCCAGTACTTGATTCTTAATGAAGGTTTGGATTTTGTAAAGAACATTTAGATCAAAATTCATCATGTTTTGGCACCACATCAGAATCGTCGCCACGGGAAAAATATTGAAGAAATAAAATCTCAACAAAAATGGACAAGAGCAGGCCTCGACAAATTTTTATTTTCTGACTCGTCCCACTGGACGAGAGAACCTAAAAATCTACTCATCCAGACTGGACTTCTACTCGTCCAAACTTTTGGTCAAATAACAAAACATACATTTTTGTATATACAGTACAGTTTGTGATAATATTTTGTGATAACAATAATATTTCCACAGTCAATGTGCCCGTGTAGATCTATATTTCCAGCTTTCGGTGCGCGGCTTCAACAAATAAATTATGTAATTTATGTAATGTAATTTATGTAATTTGTGTAACTGTTGCTACACAGCGTGAAACAATGGTGCCGTGGTGGGAGGGGTACACTGCAGTTTGCATCTTATTGTAATCGGCTTAGCGTAGCGTTGTGTATTGCAGGAATAATAAGATTGCTAAGTTTTAGATATAATTCGCCAGATACCCGTGATTAATTCGCCTTTTCGAGTTGTTCATTGGATCTATCAATATCTCCGCCGCCCTGCAAAAACCGGCGTATGTCTGACATCTTGTTTTGTTTGTAAACACAGAGCAGACGACAGTTAAACAGGATGCTAAAGTCACGGTGACTGGTTGTAGAATGCACGTATTAAATTCAGTAGTTGCAGCCATGAATGGGAATAAGTCGGACACAGTCTACATTGTATATGTGTATCTTGGCAACGCAGAAAGGCGAGTGTAGTAGGTAGTCTCCCTTTACCACGCTCGGTAATCAGTTGAATATTTTATTGGAATTTAGTATTTCGCTTCGCAAAACTTCGCATTTTCTCATTGGTGATCTTCAAATTTCCACTCGCCCGACTGGACGAGCGGCTTTCAATTTTCACTCGCCCAGACTGAAAAGTTACTCGTAAATACGAGCGGACGAGTGGATTTGTCGAGGCGTGAAGAGAGTTTTCAGATGTTACTCTATGTTGGCAACAAAAAGTTTACATGTTATGTTTCAATTGCACTATAGATTCCGCATTACGCAACTTCCAATACAAATAGCCGATGCAATTCTGGGAATAAATACATTACTGTATCGCTGTAATATAGTAAGTAGTAGCCTATGTGATTTTTGCTCTATGTACCGTATGTTGAAAGTATAAAACACTTAATTATTCTGGGAATGTACCCATGTGCAACACATTTTATTTTGTCTCGGCCAAGAACGTACCTAAATGATAATGTTATAACATGCATAATGATGAATGAACAGAAAATAGCCACATAAAAACTTTAAGGATAAACGAGAACAACGCATTATCAAGTGGGGCAGGTTTAATATTCAGTTAAACAGGTCTATTTGATAGGAACACATTGGAAATATTTCTTCCTTCTTTTTTCTCATGATTATCTCTCCTAACTTGAAGCTCTTCTCAACACTACTTTCTAATACATTTTGTATGTAACTTGTGTAGTATAATAAGATACTATTATGTTCAATTGCTATACAGTGTACATAATGTATTGAAATGTGAAAATAAAACATTTAGTCATCAAAAAATATATAATTGAAGTAATAGCTGCTTATTGCGAATAAAACTGAGATAGCTATTGTTGCCACTCCAGGGGGCAGTTTCACTAAACTTTATACGACTAAAATGTTTGTAAGTGCAAATTTAGGATCGTCTGGAAATTTCAATTGATGGATTTACATTTATTGAGCATTGGCAGCATATTCTCAATAAACGTTGATCCAATATTTTACAAGGAAACATTGTTAATGTGAAATTTACAGACTATTTCATAATTTTGCACTTTAATACGAACATTTTAGTCGTGCAAAGTTAACGGGCCCCATGTGATAATATTGGTTTCTTAATTATCCCCTCGCTGATAGGAAAGAGGGTATATAGCGGTAGTCCATGTATGTACGAGCGTGCGTACGTACGTGTGTACATACATTAGTACCACCTTTCATTTCTCATTAACTCGTGAACCGCTTCACTGATTTTGATAATATTTGGCCACAATGTGTGTCATGTGATGGTGCTTTGTTTTACATACAACCCACGTCTGACCGCCCAAGGTCAATGTCACTGAGGACTTATATTCACCTTGTTTGTAAGGCAAATTATTTTCAATAACTCATCAACCGCTTCACCGATTTTGATGATATTTGGCCACAACGTGTGTCTATGGATGCTGCTTTATTTTGCATATGACCCACGTCCGACCACGCATGGTCAAGGTCACTGAGGACTTGATTTTGTTATATTTAATTTAATTAACTCTTCCAACACTACTGACCACTATAGTGGTGTTTACAAACTGTGTAGATCCAGATATGCAGGCTCTCGACGAAGTAATTTTCATACTTGTTAGAGAGACAAAACGCCTGTTTGTAAATGGATTAGGCTGAAAATCAATCAGATTGGTCGAAAAATTAACATATCAAAATTCATTCCAATTATTCATTGGTTAAAGGCTTAATTAATGTCTTTGCAGTCGCCGACTGCCCCGCCTTGGACCCCATTCAACACGGCTCCCACAATGCCACCCAGGCACAGCGACACCTGGCGGTGGTGGCATACTCATGTGACAGAGGTTACCAGAGCTCGGCAACCGTTCGCGAAGTTGAGTGTGGCGACTATGGCACGTGGTCCAGCCAGCCAAAATGTCTCCGTAAGTGCAGTAGAAGACAGGCCAGTAACAATTGATAAGAAATAAAACAAGTTTAAAAAATCACTTATTTGAGCTGCAAAAAACAGCTTTTTGCAGCTCAACTCAGTAAATTTTCAACTTTATTATATTATTTTCACTACTCAATTTGAACATCAATGTGTATTTTCACTGAGTATTTTGTACTCCCACTTTTGATAATCAAGGTGTATTCAGCTAAAATAAGTGCGTAAAATATGCAGATGCGCGCCTTATCTGGAGCTCTGTAGATTGCATAAAACAATAAATTTTTTCTACTATTGTTTCAAATTTTGTGTTTTTATGTTGTGTCCGTGAGTCCTTCCGTCCGCGTGTCTGGCACATTAAGAAGTTCGCCAAAGTTTGTCAATTGTTTCAAAACTTCTATATCCCTTGAAGGAGTACTTAAATATATCAACACCGTATACCATTGACAAATGCTACACCTCTACACTACCCTTAATATGACATTGACCTTACGAAGGACTGCTTCAATACTTGGACACTTGAATCACCTGAACATTTGTCACACACCCGTGTCACCATTAATACGACCTTCACCGTTGTCACCTTCGAAATATCTTTGAAACACTTAGCCATTTTGTTATGTCGAAAAGTTTGTAACAGTTTCCCCAACATGTAATATATATCTTCAATATTACTTAAAGGATTGCTTTAATATTTGGACAGTTCATTCATTTGAACATGTGTGACACAATCACACCACCAATGACATGACCTTGACCTTTGTGACCTTCAAAATTGTGCTGAAAGACTTGCCATTTTCTTACGTCAAAAAGTTTGTAAGACTTTCTCAGATGACTTTCAAAAGTTTTATTTTTTTACACACAATCTCTAGTTATAGTCCAGTATGCCAGGGGGCATGTTCATGTTTTACAAACATAATGTCTAGTTTTAACTCAAATGAGTCCATTAATTGGTCACAACAGGTTTGGAATGGTTGGTAATAGAATTATACCTTTCATTTCGGGTTTTCACAAATTACACAAAACAACGGAAATAGGTTTTGTTTTGAAATATTCTATCTTTGGTCAATATGTAGAATTTTGTCTGGGTGCAGCATCTGGTCAATTGCGTATATATAAATTTCTCAATTGATAATAAAACATTTATTGTCTTTTTCTCTCAGTCAATACGTGATTTTATCGACCCTATAAAGGTGATATCGACCTCGGACTTCTTCCTCGATCGATATCACTTTTACAGGTATATGGTCGATAAATCCACATATTGACCTCATAAAATTATAAGTGTATAACACTGGTAATATACATTCGACATACATGTTTAACATGGCACGACGAAGAAGATTTTTAAAAATTTTGGTGGCTTATCTCCTCTTGGAGGCCATTTTTAATTTTCACACTCTTTGGCCACGCAAATAATTTAAATTCTACTTGATGGATCGAAACCAAATTTGGTAAACATGTTTATCACAGCAAGACGAAGAAGCCTATTGATTATCAAAGATTTCTGCTGACTTATCTACTCTTGGAGGCCATTTTTAATGTTTGCACTCCGTATCTTTGGCCACACAATAATTTAAGTTCTACTTATCTCATCTTGGTGGCCATTTTTGTGACTATAGTCGGCGCTTTTTCCGTCTTCTGCGTCGTCCGTTTTTTTTGTAAGGCAAATGCGTTAAAGTTATTGTTTTTCACAACACGGTCAAATGCCTCGCAATGGCTGGGCGATACCGCTTCCATGGCGGAATTATTGTTTATTTTCGGACTCTGTATCCTTGTCCACGCAATAACTCAAGTTCTACTTGATGGATCATAACCAAATTTGCTATACATGAGTATCACGACAAGATGTAGTATTTCGCATTTGTTATGAAAATTTCATCATCCTCCGAGGTCATTTACAGAAAATATCACATTTTCTGTAAATACATTTCATGAAAAATCGCACATGTTCTTAGGTACAAAATCGCATGGCGTGTCTCGTATACATACACGAGTCTGGCTCTAGGATTATCACTAGTATCGCCTCAACGTGTTTGACCGATATTGATTTCCAAAATAAAAATGCATTATTTCCCCTAAATTAGATAAAAAAATTTACGAAAATATCACAGCTCGTATGGCATTTATGTCAACTTCCGACATGACATTAAAAAAATATGATTTTAAAGTTCATATCGGCGAAAAAACGTGGTATGATGGTGCAGCTCGTTTTCGGGGTATCAACCCTGACCCGGCGAATTCAATCATCAATAAATGATTTTCAGATTAGTCCATTTATGAAAAAGGTGTTTGTTCTCTAAAAAATATACTGTATATTCTGAAAGTGTCGATAAATTTGCTAATTCGTCCCGAGTTTTTATTGGCTGTTGGTCATCTCGCAAATGAATGAGGCACAGTGAAGAAAAACTTGACAATTTTCTGTTCTTTATGTTTTTAACAATATTAAAGTACTGATTAATGACAGATGCAGAAAATGATGGTAGGTTCGTGAACAAAATGACCTAAATGGCAAAAATAACCTGTATTTAGTCAAACGCTGGATTTGGTGGCATTTATAAAGGATTTAGTTTAGATCAAGGCATTCTTATTTTAATCATCTTAAATAATACACATCGCGCAGCCTATACAGTCGAACCTGTGCTAAAGACCACCTCCGAATAGCAATCATCTGGCTGTAAAGGCCACACTTTTGTTGTCCCAATGGCACAATTACTATATAAATGACCCTGCGAAATAAAGACCACCTGTGAACAAAGGCCAGATTTTTTACTTCCCATGACTGGCCTTTATTCACAGGTTTGAATGTAAATTACAAACAATGTGAATACCCCGAAAACTGTGACTACCATGAAAACTGGTGGAACGACTACAATATACTAGCCGGACTCATATCCCATAACACAGGGCTCCAGATAAGGAATTAGTAATTGAGTATTGTCACTTCATCATTTCTGAAGTAATTTGGTATTTCAAATTTTAATTGGGTAAAATAATTGGCATTTCATTAGAATTGTCTTCTTGGAGAAAATTCTGATGAAATACCAAGATGTATTTTCATGGAAAATAAGAAAAATATGCTATATTTGTGGTCAGTTTATTGTTTTCTGCAGCATGATAAAGGTACCATAAACTTTTTATTGCTTTTTAGCTCGACTATTCGAAGAATAAGTAGAGCTTATGTTGTAACCCAGTCGTCGACGTCACCGTTACCGTCACCGTCACCGTCACGCCTTGGTTAAGGTTTTTAGTCAAGCTTGTATATGGAATACTACTGGCCCTACACCCACCATACTTGGACAACTTCATCTCCTAGTGATGCACATCAATAACCCCTGATCTATATTTGACCTTGACCTATATTTCCTCTTGAATTACTTACTGAATTCCCCATTTCCTCTTGAATTACTTGGTTAATTCCCCTTGGTTAAGGTTTTTAGTCAACCTTGGTTAAGGTTTTTAGTCAAGTTTGTATATGCAATACTACTGGCCCTACACCCACCATACTTGGACAACTTCATCTCCTAGTGATGCACATCAATAACCCCTGATCTATATTTGACCTTGACCTATATTTCCTCTTGAGTTACTTACTTAATTCCCCTTGGTTAAGGTTTTTAGTCAACCTTGGTTAAGGTTTTTTTTCAAGCTTGTACATTGAATACTATTGTGCATCCAGACACCATACTTCGACAACCTTTTCTCATAGGTATGTACATCAATAACCCCTGATCTATATTTGACCTTCACCTACATTTCCTCTTCAATTACTTACTTAATTCCTTTTGGTTAAGGTTTTTAGTCAACCTTCTATATGGAATACTACTGGATACTTACACAACTTCATCTCCTAGTGATGTACATCAACAACCCCTGATCTATATTTGACCTTGACCTACATTTCCTCTTCAATTACTTAATTCCCCTTGGTTAACGTTTTTAGTCAAGCTTGTAGATGGAATACTCCTGGCCCTACACCAACACCCAATACTTGGACAACTTCATCTCCTAGTGATGTACATCAACAACCCCTGACCTATATTTGACCATGACCTACATTTAACCTTGAATTACTTACTTAATTCCCCTTGGTTAAGGTTTTTACTCGACCTTGGTTAAGCTTTTTACTCAAGCTTGTACATGGAATACTATTGTGCATACAGACACCATAATTGGACAACCCTTTCTCATAGTGATGTACATCAATAACCCCTGATCTATATTTGACCTTCACCTACATTTCCTCTTGAATTACTTACTTAATTCTCCTTGGTTAAGGTTTTTAGTCAAGCTTGTAGATGGAATACTCATGGCCCTACACCAACCATACTTGGACAACTTCATCTCCTAGTGATGTACATCAACAACCCCTGACCTATATTTGACCTTCACCTACATTTAACCTTAAATTACTTTCTTAATTCCCCTTGGTTAAGGTTTTTACTCAACCTTGGTTAAGGTTATTAGTCAAGCTTGTAGATGGAATACTATTGTGCATACATACACCATACTTGGATAACTTTTTCTCATAAGGATGTACATCAATAACCCCTGACCTTTATTTTACCTTCACCTACATTTAACCTTGAATTACTTGGTTAATGTTTATAGTCAAGCTTGTATATGGAATACTTCTGGGCCTACATCAACCATACTTGGACAACTTCATCTCCTAGTGATGTACATCAATAATCCCTGACCTATATTTGACCTTGACCTACTTTTATCCTTGGATTACTTAGTTATCTCCCCTTGGTTATGGTTTTCACTCAAGCTTGTATATGGAATACTCCTGGGCCTACAGCAACCATACTTGGAACACCACGCACCTACGTCCAAGGTCACTGTTGAAGGTCAAAGGTCAAACCTATTGAAATTCCCTTCCGCTCTATATCTTCTACACCGATGCATGGATTATCAAATGGCTTGGCACAAATGTTTCTCATGATGAGAAGGTGTGTCGCGATCAATAACCACGCACCTACGTCCAAGGTCAAGGTCACAGTTGAAGGTCAAAGGTCAAACCTATTGAAATTCCCTTCCGCTCTATATCTTCTACACCGATGCATGGATTATCAAATTGCTAACCACGCACCTACGTCCAAGGTCACAGTTGAAGGTCAAAGGTCAAACCTATTGAAATTCCCTTCCGCTCTATATCTTCTACCACCGATGCATGGATTATCAAATGGCTTGGCACAAATGTTTTCTCATGATGAGAAGGTGTGTCGCAATCAATAACCATGCACCTACGTCCAAGGTCAAGGTCACAGTTGAAGGTCAAAGGTCAAACCTATTGAAATTCCCTTCCGCTCTATATCTTCTACACCGATGCATGGATTATCAAATGCCTTGGCACAAATGTTTCTCAGGATTAGAAGGTGTGTCGCGATCAATAACCACGCACCTACATCCAAGGTCAAGGTCACAGTTGAAGGTCAAAGGTAAAAAATATTGAAATTCCCAAATGGCTTGGCACAAATGTTTCTCACGATGAGAAGGTTTGTCGCGATCAATAACCACGCACCTACGTCCGAGGTCAAGGTCACTGTTGAAGGTCAAAGGTCAAACCTATTGAAATTCCCTTCCGCTCTGTCTTCTACACCGATGCATGGATTATAAAATGGCTTGGCACAAATGTTTCTCGTGATGAGAAGGTGTGTCGCGATCAATAACCACGCACCTATGTCCAAGGTCAAGGTCACAGTTGAAGGTCAAAGGTCAAACCTATTGAAATTCCCTTCCGCTCTATATCTTCTACACTGATGCATGGATTATCAAATTGCTAACCACGCACCTACGTCCAAGGTCACAGTTTGTGGTCAAAGGTCAAACCTATTGAAATTCCCTTCCGCTCTATATCTTCTACACCAATGCATGGATTATCAAATGGCTTGGCACAAATGTTTCTCATGATGAGGTGTGTCACAATCTTCTACACCGATGCATGGATTATCACACTATGCCCAGGGTCAAGGTCACAGACTTGATGCGTTTGAAACCTTAACGCTCGGCTAAATGGCTTATAATAAAAAATGCCTCGTTTTCTTTGGCTGCCAGTGGGGGTATTCGTGTGCCGACAGACCACATTTCTAGTTTCCCTTGGTTAATGTTTTTAGTCAACCTTGGTTAAGGTTTTTATGCAGGCCGCAGCCACCTTCTTTGTCAAGCTATGTGTACATCGACAACCCTCGTAGTCGAGCTATGCTGTTCTCCTACAGCTCTTGTTGATACTCGCTACTTCTAATTTCAATTGGGTTTTTGGCAATTTTAATTGAGTATTTAAGCAAATACGCCGTTTAATAATAATAATGATAACCATTTTCAGCAATAGTCTGCCCTACGCCAACAAGTCCGGAGAATGGACATATTGGCCCAGAGATGCAGGTAGTCGATGGAAAGGCACATGGTGGTGGGTACGAGGAGGGCTACCTTTTCGGTCAGACTATGACCGTGCGGTGTGACAAAGGCTTCTATCTGGCCAGTAGGCACACCACCACGTGTGGAGAGGACGGTCATTGGGACAAGATACCCCCATGTTACCCCTCCGAGCCAGGTACGTGTTTTTCGGTCAGACTATGACCGTGCAGTGTGACGAAGGCTTCTATCTGGCCGGTAGGAACACCAGCACGTGTGGAGAGGATGGTCATTGGGACAAGATACCCCCATGTTACCCCTCCGAGCCATGGAAAAGTCGCGGGAATACTGGACGAGGCCTTCCGGCCTTCGTCCAGTATTCCCGCGACTTTTCCAAGTGGTACGTGTTTTTCGGGGGAGCATATACTTACCGCCTTACTGTCCACCATCCGTCGTCTGCTCTATCATCGTGATCACGATAACTCGAAATGGTCCAATTTCCACCAAACATTGTCTACATGCTTATACTTACGGTATATCTCTGAGTTCTTAAACCATGTACGTTACCTGACCGGTTTCATCAGAGTTATTGCCCTTTGATTGTTATGCCCCTGGTATCGGTATAGCCGGAGGCATATAGTGTTTGAACTGCAAGTCCGTCCGTGTGTCCGGCACATTAAGAGGTTCGCCAGAGTTGCTCAAATATGTCATAACTTCTATATCCCTTGCAGGATTGCTTAAATATTTCAACACAGCATACATGTGGACAAATTCCACATATACAAGCTGCCCTTAATATGACCTTGACCTTTTGACCTTCACAAGTTTTTCACACATTAAGAAGTTCACCAGAGTTTCTCAATTCTGTCATAACTTCTATATCCTTTGATGGATTGCTTCAATATTTTCAATACATCATACTTGTGGACAAATGCCACACATTCATGCTGCCCTTAATATGACCTTGACTTGTTGACCTTGACAACTTTGAACTTTTTCACACATTTCTGCGGAATTTCTCAATTCTGTCATAACTTCTATATCCCTTGATATATTACTTCAATATTTCAATACATCATACTTGTGGACAAATGCCACACGTCTGTGCTACCATTAATATGACTGTGACCTTTGACCTTGACAACTTTGAAGTTTTTCACACATTAAGAAGTTCGCCGGAGTTTCTCAATTCTGTCATAACTTCTATATAACTCTTGATGGATTACTTTAATATTTTCAATACATCATACGTGTGAACAAATGCCACACATCTATGCCACAGGTGGAATGACTCATTTTAAAAACGTTACCCCACCCACCCATTTCCTTACACCATACAGTATAGCCTTTCAAGGTAGGCAAGAGCTTGGGAAAATGCCCTAGACAGGCTTTGTTTTGGGCTCGCTCAAACAACACACGTTTCAAATTTTCTGCTGACTTATGCCTCTGGCAAATAATAATTGCCTAAGACCCCCAAATATATTCACTTTAAACATCTGTGTTTAGTATATTGTTAGTTACACACGTTTTAGCTACCAACGTTACAGAGAAATTTCTCTTTCCGAAAGAATCCCACGCACACATCGCCACCTGATTGGCTGTAGTATTTGTAATACCCCAGTTTAGGTTTTCCCGTGACGTCATTATTGATCATCCTGCGAATATAACAGGAAATCTGAAGTAAAGTTCACGGAACGTTATGTCGAAATAGTGTACATTTTCTGTAAACGATATCGAATGTTGACGAATATTAAATTAGTAATTATTACGCATTTGCTCTGAAAATGTTATCAACTTTCCGATATATTAGCAGAAAATAGTCAAATCATTCTCGGCGAAAATCTCAGTTACCGTATATAATAAAGTTGATTATCTCATGCACTGGCTCAATTATGACTAGCGAAACGAAACAAGGCCAGTTGTCGTGTACACATTTGTGTACATGCGCCGGGGGCGTGGGCAGTGCTGTAAGAATTTAGTTAATCTGGGTCAAGTTAATCTGCGCGACTGATACGCGATCTCCGATTGGTCAGCCTTTACACCTAATTAATATTCCACCAATGGTGAGCGCGAACGCATGCCGGAAAAATGAAATCGAGCACATAACAATTAGCACTGCTTTGTTACTGGTCTTACTGATCTTATTCCCAGTTTGCTCGGATTAATTTACGAAATGTGCAAACGAGATCAGCTGCACATTCACATCGGTGAGATAATAGGAGGTTATGCGCCCATAAAAAAAAAATCGTCCATTTTGGGTCTAATTTGGGAAAGAATCGCAAATTTAACACGATTTCTGACAATAGTCGTGTGTTATGCATCAGTCAATGTAAATCCCCGCCCCCCCCCCCTCCGGGGGAGGGGCGGGGCTTTACCGGGGCATACCCCGGGGCTTTTACCTTTCATGATGCCCCGCACTGCGGGGACTTTACCGGGGCTTTAACTGTTGCTAAGAAATTGAGCGGGGACATACCCCGGGGCTTTACCGGGGCTTTACCGGGGTTTTATCAGACTGTTATCAAGATATGTACATGTATGTTTACCTGAATACTGTTGTGTGGGAGGGGTGACATGGGTTTAAACTGTTTAATACGATCTACTTTCACTGTGGACTGTTTAATACTGGCAAATTTTGTTTAATATAAACAAAATTGTTTTCAAATAATTCCTCTGTTTATATTGCACTGCCGTTATCCGTTATCCGTTATCCCAGCCCCCCCCCCCCCACACGTGGAAAATTCTGAGACATTCCCCCCCCCCCCACACACACTGAAGGAAAACCCGAGACCCCCCCCCCCCCCCTGGAAAGTGATTCATTACCCGACCAACCCTGGAAAATCACGAGACCCCCCCCACCTGGAAAGTGATTCTTTACCCAACAAACCCTGGAAAATCCCGAGACCCCCCCCCCCTAGAAAATATCCCGAGACCCCCCCCCCCCCCCCCCCCCACTGGAAAAATCCTATTTCTCACACACACACACCCTCCCCATGTAAGTAAAAGTATAAAGTGCTGCATTTTATACTATTAATAGGGGGGGGGGGTGTACTTTTTATGAACCCTGTCTCGAAGAGCCGGTGTCATATAGTGTTTGCAACCGTCCGTGTGTCCGTGCGTTAATACGGTTAAGAAGTTTGTATCATGCAAGGGTCCACTTTTGCGCTATTTAATACTATTCACACATATCCGACCTTCCTTCTACCGAGTCCGTGGGTGGTGCCAAAGGTTAGCGGCTATTTATTTGGTTACTACTATTAACAGGAACTACCTATTTCAAAGCAACAAACACATATTTACCCTGTACTTAGTCGACCCTACTTGTCCTAACTGTCATTTGGAGGCGGAGCTAGTATGCGTCACACATGCTACTAAGATGCCCAGCACTACACGAAGTTCGGAAACAGACCTACCCGGCGTTTCGTCAAGAAATCCAAAAAGTGCTAGGAGACTCGAACTTTTACAAACTAAACATATCGGTCATTACCCAGCTGATCATCGACTGTAACGGTTTCAAAAACAACTATATCACTAAGTCAACCACCCTAGAAATAGAACGAGTAGCAGGCCAAATGTGCTACCAATTACATCTACAACGAATAAAGCTGCTTGGGTTGTAATAATGGCTTCCCATACTAATAAAAGTTCCCAGATATCTACTATTTATAAGTGACATTTTGCTCTACAACACATCATTTTCGTGCAAGAATATTTCACATTTAAAATCACCAGATGGCCCCGCAGTGCGGGGCATTTTACCGGGGCTTTTACCGACCATGTTGCCCCGCAGTGCGGGGCCTTCACCGGGGCTTTAACAGCAACGAAAATATAAGCCCCGCTATTCCCCCGGGGGGGGGGGTGGGGGGGGGGGGGGGGGGGGCGGGGACTTACATTGACTGATGCATTACAAATTTAACACGATTTTGATATACAAATAGGAAAAAAATTCGGGAGCCAAGGCACAACCGTGTACTAACCGAATTTGTGTTATAGTGAAGCGTGTACTAACTGGGTCGCACTGTAGTCACAAATTGTAACATCGGATTTACTGATGTTTATTTCAGTGATTCACGTCAATATGTTGAGACTGTAATGGGATTTCAGCCCGATTTTACAAGTAATTTATGCTTCCACAGCCCACAAAAATGTGTGACATTCTTTTGTACACACAATTATCGCCTTGGCTGTGGTAGCTAATTTGCCCGTAACTAACGAAATGCTAAAAGCAGATGCTTGAAGTGAATAATTATATTTGAAGACCTTTATCGATTACCAGAGACATAAGTCAGCAGAAAAATCGAAATGTGTGGTGTTTGAGCGAGTCCGAAACTACGACATTTTTCCAAGCTCTTTCCTACCTTGAAAACGCTATAATATTTATTGTCTATTATACGGAAATTGGTGGGTGGGGTAACGGTTTACAAATGAGCCATTTATCAGGTCCTAGGTCCGAGTCTTCCACCTGTGGTCTATGCTACCATTTATATGGTTGTGACCTTTTGACCTTGACAACTTTGAAGTTTTTCACACATTAAGAAGTTTGCCAGAGTTTCTCAATTCTGTCATAACTTCTATATCCCTTGATGCATTACTTCAATATTTCAATACACCATACTTGTGGATAAATGTCACCCATCCATGCTGTCATTGATTTGACATTGACCTTTTAACCATCACAACTTTGATTTTTTTCACACATTAAATGTTTTTATAAACGTTTCGGCTGCAATCTGCCACTGGAGGCATTCCTGTGCTGACAGGCCACATTTTCTTGTTCTGATTGAGCTTGTGACCTATAACTCGAAAATACCAAGTCCGACTGCCACCACACTTTGTCAACATGCTTATATTGACAATATCTCGGATGAGTTCTTAAACCACGAATGTCACATATCCGGTTTCAGAGTTATAGCACTTTGATTTTTTTTGTTGTCTGAGCTTGGGGAGCATCTGTTGGTTTTACCGACTTTCTAGCCATACATAGGCAGTCATAACATAGAGATTGGTGAGCTTTAACGCTTACTATGCTGAATTAAATTTTCTCGGCAGCTGGAAATGTTTTATTTTAAATATTTCTTGATAAAAACCTGTTTTGGCAGCGCATGAGAATCGTCTCCACTGGAGACGATTCTCATGTGCTCAAAACATGTTTTTTGTTAAGAATTAAGGCAAAAATGAAAAACAGCCGACACTTTTGTCTCCCGCGTAGTGAGGGTTAAAATGGTAATGCACCAAAACCATGGTTTATGGAATTATTGTGCCTTTGTTTGGTCATATGTGTCTGTGACTGGAAAAATGAGGCTTATGGATTTCGCGACCTGTGTAGATCTAAATCAGCATGTGCATCTGCACGGTCTGACAGGGTGTGCACTGTTCGCCATTCGATAAATGAAACACCCATCATGCTTCTAAAAAAGACAGTATTATAGTTTGTTTGTTATCAGGCTACAGGAGTGTGCTATTTGATCAAGTTATACACTGATTGCAAATCCCATCAGCCAGTTTTCCCGGTCACAGCCACATATTAGTACACAGGTCTGTAGCCTATTTCATCAACATTGCAAAGTATACTTTACTAGCAAAGTATACTTTGAGGGAGTAATCATTTATTTTTCCAGAAATGCATTATTTCACATAGAACTAACAAATGCATATATTTCATGATTAAAAGTATGCAGAATTATTATACTGAATTTATTACATTATCACAGCCATTAAATGGCTGTGATAATGTAATAAATTCAGTATAATAAAAATTAATAAATTTTTCAAAAAATTGAAAATTGCTTCCTCAAAGTATACTTTGCTACTAAAGTATACTTTGCAATGTTGATGAAATGGGCTACAGGTCTGTCCTGGTGCCATTTTTTTGCGAATTCAAAATGGTACCCGCTAATCATTTGATGTGAATCTGTAACTATAGTCATGCTAAAGACCAAAGCCGATTTTGCCTTCGTAGTCTCAGAGCTCCAGATAAGGTGCGTATTGGTGTATTTTACACAATTATTTTAGCTGAATAATCATTGATTATTAAAAGTGGGAGTACAAAATACGCACAGCAATGTGAAAATACGCATTTATTTTCAAATTGAGTATCGTAGTGAAAATACTTTCATAAAGTTGAAAATTCACTTAGTTGAGCTGCAAAAAAAAGAAGTGAATGTTTAAATTTGTTCCCTATTTAGTAATGAAGAAAATCTATAATCCATTTGTAAAAGTAAAATACGCAATGATTTTGAAATCAATGGGTATAGTACGCTTTAGACACGAAGCTTATCTGGAGCACTGTAGTCTAAGGAAAAATGGGCTCATGTCCTTAGGATGACTGGCTTAGACTTTCTTCTTTTTTTTCACAGGTATAGATACAGGTATATCGGTAATGATTACATGGATATTGGCCTTTATAGTTCTTGTATTAATAATGTTGTACATCGCCATGTACTGTACAAGAGGAATAAGGAATACTCGCATGTATGAAAGTATTGACTCGAAAGACAGTGAAACACCTGACAAACAACTGCATCAAGATGAAGCGACTGGCGATGCAAATGATCAGAGAAATGCTAACGAGACGGCACACAGTTGGGAGGACGAAACAATTGGAATGGAGTCGCCAATACCCGCTTACCGAACTAGCACTACACAAACGGACACTATATATACCCAGGGTCAAACGAACACTGAACAGCCAACTTTTCCTCAGACAAATACACAAGGTATGTATGCTTCAAAATTTTTGAAAAATAAAACGGCTAATAAGATGCTATATGACAAACAAATCGATGCAATGCAATTACCTATACTAAAACACACCGTTAAATGGGAAAATGAATTAAATATTAAAAATGTTGAATGGAAGCAAATATTTATATCACCTATCAAAAGTACTATTAGCACAAAACTAAGAGCATTCCAGTACAAATACCTAATGAGAATAATACCAAACAACTCCTTCCTATTTGCATGTAACTTGAAACCATCAAATCTGTGTGAATTTTGTAATATGAACGTAGACTCAAATAAACATATGTTTTGGGAATGTCAAACTATCCAAACCTTTTGGTCGGAAATAGATGAACTATTGAAATCGAAACTAAATTAAAATACAAATCTAAACTACGAAAACATCTCATTTTGTAATATTAACGTAGTATCCAAACAAAAGTCAATTCTAATCAATTTCATTATCCTTCTAGCAAAATATTTTATCTTCAAATGTAAATGTTGCTCAATATTGCCAATACATGTACTAAACTCGTTTAATATGTATTTACAAAAAACAATCCTGATTGAAGAAAAAATCGCGACAATGAAAGATAAATTGATGCAATTTAATGCAAAATGGAATGATTTTCGCTTAAACTAAAATTTGCTAAAGTACCTACAAATTAGTTTTTTATACGCACACACACACATATATATACAATGCCAAAAATAGTATCCCCCCTTTTTTTTTAAACCGAGACCCAGCCCCCACACCCATTTATACTCACACCACCACTCACATCATCAAAATAAAAACTCGTTGTTACATGTCACATATACTAAGACACAAAACACTGTTTATCTTCATAAATTGTTTAACATTTTGTGAACAAATGCATTGTAAACATTGTGTGTGTACATGTATGTATTATATGTAACAAAGAGAATTAAAAATTGAAATACAAAAAAGGTATGTATGCTTTTTAGCTCGACTATTCAAAGAATAGTTAGAGCTGATGTTGTCACGTCGGCGTCACCGTCACGTCATGCCTTGGTTAAGGTTTGTTTTTTAGGTCAAAGCTTGTATTATATGCCAATACTACTGGTCCCTACACCCCACCAATACACTTTCGGAACAACTTCATCTCCTAGTGATGTACATCAATAACCCCTGATCTATATTTGACCTTGACCTACATTTCCTCTTGAATTACTTAGTTAATTCCCCTTGGTTAAGGTTTTTAGTCAACCTTGGTTAAGGTTTTTAGTCAAGCTTGTAGATGGAATACTCCTGGCCCTACACCAACCATACTTGGACAACTTCATCTCTTAGTGATGTACATCAACAACCCCTGACCTATATTTGACCTTGACCTTGGTTAACGTTTTTAGTCAACCTTGTACATGGAATAATAGTGTGCATACATACACCATACTTGTACAACCTTGTCTCATAGGGATGTACATCAATAACGCCTGATCTATATTTGACCTTCACCTACATTTCCTCTTGAATTACTTAGTTAATTCCCCTTGGTTAAGTTGTTTAGTTGTTTAGTCATCTCCTACTGATGTACATCAACAACCCCTGACCTATATTTGACCTTGACCTACATTTAACCTTGAATTACTTACTTAATTCCCCTTGGTTAAGGTTTTTAGTCAACCTTGGTTAATAAGTTTTTTAGTCAACCTTGTACATGCAATACTATCGTGCATACAGACACCATACTTGGACAAACTTTTCTCATATTGATGTACATCAATAACCCCTGATCTATATTTGACCTTGACCTACATTTCCTCTTGAATTACTTAGTTAATTCTCCTTGGTTAAGGTTTTTAGTCAAGCTTGTATATGGAATACTCCTGGCCCTACACCCACCATACTTGGACAACTTCATCTCCTAGTGATGTACATCAACAACCCCTGACCTATATTTCACCTTGGCCTACATTTAACCTTGAATTACTTAGTTAAGGTTTTTAGTCAACCTTGCTTAAGCTTTTTAGTCAAGCTTGTACATGGAATACTAGTGTGCATACAGACACCATACTTGGACAACCTTTTCTCATAGGAATGTACATCAATAACCCCTGATCTATATTTGACCTTAACCTACATTTCCTCTTGAATTACTTAGTTAATTCCCCTTGGTTAAGGTTTTTAGTCAATCTTGGTTAAGGTTTTTAGTCAAGCTTGTAGATGGAATACTAGTGTGCATACAGACACCATACTTGGATAAATCTTTCTCATAGGGATGTACATCAATAACCCCTGACCTATATTTTACCTTCACCTACATTTAACCTTGAATTACTTACTTATTTCCACTTGGTTAAGGTTTGTACTCAAACTCGGTTAATGTTTATAGTCAAGCTTGTATATGAAATACTCCTGGGCCTACAGCAACCATACTTGGACAACTTCATCTCCTAGTGATGTACATCAATAATCCCTGACCTATATTTGACCTTCACCTACTTTTATCCTTGGATTACTTAGTTATTTCCCCTTGGTTAATTTTTTTAGTCAAGCTTGATTATGGAATACTCCTGGGCCTACAGCAACCATACTTGGAAAACTTCATCTCCTAGTGATGTACATCAATAACCCCTGACCTATATCTGACATTGACCTACCTTTAACCTTGAATTACTTACTTAATTTCCCTTGGTTAACGTTTTTAGTCAACCTTGGTTAAGGTTTTTATGCAGGCCGCGGCCACCTTGTTTGTCAAGCTATGTGTACATCGACAACCCTCGTAGTCGAGCTATGCTGTTCTCCTACAGCTCTTTTATAATATTATAATTACCCAACTTACCTATTGCATATTCCTCAATCCCCACCATAATATAAAGCCTAGATTATGGGACACCGTTTATTCCGGGAAAACAAACTTATACCTAAATATGGTTTCCAATTAACAACAAATGTCCCTATACTTCAGGTTAATATGGTTATATTGGCTTATTCACAATAACAATGTACATGTATTTGGATTTGACTGTCTGTTTCACGAAAGCTGCCCAAATATTATGGCTATAAAACAGCTCAAAAACAATATTTGTTTTCGATAATATTAAATTAAAGGAAAATTTAAGAATGATCCTTCTTTTTATTTCGTGAAATTTGGTTAAATATTGATTTTATTGTCAAAAAACAATCTCCCCATCTCTATGGGGATTTAACATGGGGACATTTTTTAGAATTTCAGAAATACTGGACCGATTTTCAAAATTTAACGTTTGTTTTCTTAATTAAGATCATTTCCAAGCTTTCTAGCCAGGTTTCAGAGTCATTTTCCAAATGTTTTTGTTTTCGACTCCTATAGCTCCTCCACCTCCTTTCCCCCCATGTTAAATTCCCATAGACAAATAAATTTTTCGTAATAAAATCAATAATTGACCAAATTTCACGAAATTAAAAGAAGGATCATTCTTAAATTTTGATAACATTTAATATTATCCAAAAAAATAGTGTTTTTGCATTCTTTATATGGCCGTAAAATTTGGGCAGGTTTCATGAAACAGACAGTAGGGTTATTACAGTATATATTATCACGTTTAAGCAGTTTACTAAAAGAACAATAATAGCAGTTACTGGGCTTGTGGGTTTTGCGACCAGTGTGGATCCAGATCATGCTGATCTGGATCTGTGCTGTTCTGACATTCCATCAATGAAACACTCAATGAGTTTGCTGTTTGATCAGGACCGGAGCTACCACTGGTCATAAATCCCATAAGCCACATTTTTCCAATCACAGCCACATTTATTATCCCCTCACCGATGTAGTTGCTCTGGTTAGGGTAAAAAATCGACCAGTGTGTTCTTGTGGCAGAAATAATCAATTTTACCCATATGACCTTTCAAATGTTCCCTTCAAGGTCTGATCAGTACACACGATTTCGACTTCGTTAACACCCCTTAGTGGGCATAAATCCAATATGGCCACCACATTTCCATTATGTTACACAGCAAAGCTTCAATTGATGTTTTAAATGTTTTAATTTGCAAAAGTCAGTTATGTGGACACACAGAATGGTTTGGGAAAATATATGAGGTACGATGACGTCTGCTACATTTGCATAAATTCAAGATGGCCATCAAATGTAAATAAAACTCCATTTTTTTCGTATCTTGCTAGCAATTCATTTTTTAATTGGCTTAAATGTTATACTCTATTTATTGAACACAGACTTTTTCAAGTAAATGTTACAATGTAAGTGTTATTCATTTGGACAAATTGAAGATTGTCCTACATACATGTAGATGGTTTTATTACTTATATTTACACTGCATTTTCAGATAGTTTCAAAGATGTAAATAACCATATACGGTGTAAAAGTTAGGAATATTATTGTTTTACGTCGTTTTGTCACAATTCATGGAACAGCAACGTTGCCGGTCAATAGCGTCACATTATTGACAACGACGATGAACGTCACGTAATCTAATGACGTCAAACAGTCACCTGGGGCTAATGTAATGACAATGTACTGTGATATGAACGCAATACGTTGAATTGGCGTTCCCATTATGAATTCAAAGACAGTGTAAATATTAGCATCTCAAGTATATATGAGCCAAATATAAATATTTTCATATCGCTTTGCTCAATTTAATGTGTTAGCTTTAAGTGGTTTCAAAATGATATGTTTTTTCTGTTTGCTGCATTTGGAATGAGGCATAACTTATTATGCCCCCGCCAACAAATGGTGAAGGGGGTATATAGTGTTACCTGCATCCATACGTCCCTTACGTCCGCCCCGTCCCGTTTGTCACAAATGTAATGCTCGGGTAAATTTTAAGTTCTGTTTCCTTTCCGGTAGGTGCCTGATATTTTACACATGCATTCCACTTATTGTCGCCTATCATGCCGCGACAAATCCATGATCCTCGGACCACTGCTCAACCCAAGGTCAATGTCACATACTTAATCCATTCAAAACCTTAACACTCGGGTAAATGTTTCCTTTCACATAGCTTGTTCATATGTCATACACACATTCCTCTGATCATCCTCTATCATGCTGTGATGAATCCATGATCCTCGGACTGCCTAAGCCAAAGGTCTAGGTCACATACTTAGTACATTCAAAACCTTAATGCTCTGACAAGTGTCTTATAATTTGTCTTTCATTTCACATAACTGCTTCATATTTCGATGGTGCTTTGTTTAGCACATCACCCACGTCCGACCGCTCAAGGTCAAGGTCATTGAGGACTTATGTTCACCTTGTTTGTAAGGCAAATTTGCCAGTACGACCTATGTTCGACCGCCCAGGTCAAGGTCACTGAAATTTTTTGTTTAACGATGCCATTTCTGGTTTCTATAGCTTTAACAGTCAACTTTAACAACAACATGTCGATGGTTTGCCCTCCTGCCATTGCTACTGCCAAGGCTAATGCCACAGCCAATGGAGACGCCAACAGAACCAGACATTCCAATCCTACTGCCAAGGTATGCAAAAGTAGTCTGATGGAAAGAAAATAGTCTGTGTGTGTTTGAGGTGACAGAAACAGTTTACTTGCAAATTTTGGGGGTATTTTTAACACCAATTTTCAGCATATTTGTAGCATTTAAAAGAAAACGCTGAACCTGTTTGTCACGTGATGTAATCAGAGTTTCTTTGGCCAAATAATGTAAGTAATATATTTGGGTACATGACGAGGTTGAATTTTTCCTATTGTTTAATTCATGTAGAACCAATACAGACCGGTTGCAGTTCATATACAAGTAGGCCCCACAGCATCCATACGAATAGTGAAAGTAAGAGAGAGTGGCCACATTTGGGAGATTCGGTTAAGTTATATAGTAAAATTATTTGGGTGGTTTCTAACCTTCAGGCGGACGACACGGACGAACTCGATCACTCGGACCATCCCGTACCTGAAGATCCCTTTCCAACCCAGGAAGTAGGCAATGAGAAACCACATACTATCCCGATAGGGAGTGAAGGGAGTGATTGCCGATGTGAGTTGGTTGGCTTGGATTGCGGTCAGCTTCCCGTCAGTGAACTAACAGGCATCATGAAGAGCCAGGAAGGCGACCAAGGGCATATAGTTGGTGCAGCTCAACCTGATGACAATGAGTCTGAGCGTGCCGGAAAGATGGCACTACGTGATGTTGTCATTCATATGGATGATTTAGGCAGTTGATGAGCGCTGACATAGAATACTGTTTATATTTAAAGCTGCTGGTATTATGTGAGATCATATAGCCAGCTGTAATCGAAAGTCGGGTTACGAGGCGTAAACCTTGATATTTGTAAATATTTTGTTGAAAAAGGTGGGAATTTTCATGATATATCCTGAAATTATGATTTGATGTTTTGATAATTGCAGCCAAATACTAATGTGTCAACATGGGAGGGCACACTTTGATGCATTTGTGGGTGCAAAAATATGTTTGTTTAGCCATTTTCAGGCTTTGGAATTTGGAACTGTTTCCTCCCCTAATTAACCCTTTCACATCTAAGTGACTGCACCAATCCAACCGTCACAAAATGATTTTCAGATTAGTCCATTTATGAAAAGGGGGTGTTTTTGTATATATGAAAATTACTTGCAAAAAGTGCAGATCCTGAGACTGTATCTACACTTTTTGCCAATACCACTATTCAGGCCTGTGATGTTGAAAGGGCTAAAGGTACGGTACATACATGCCCACTCAGTAGGCACAAAATGTTCTTTTAACAAAGTTTGTATGTAATAATACAAAAACATTCCAAAATATTTTAAGAAAAAAAATATTCTGGATTGTGACTATGACAAACGTTATTGGTTTATTCAGGGCCTATCAATTTATTAGACTTGAGTTTATTGAAATAAATTAAAATCATTTTATAGAAATATTTTGATTATTGCCTATGTTACCAATGCAAAGTTGGACTAACCACATTAGACATACATGACCACTTTTACGCCTTCATCTGTGCCAACGAAAGCATTTGTGTAAGTGCTCTCACGCTTGTTAGTAATCATTGTAAGTAAGTAGAGAATAGTAGGGATTAGTGCCGGTGATATCTGGCAAGGCTTAGGAAACGGGATTGGCGAGGCTCTGCCGAGCACATCCCGTTTCCGTGCCGCGGTATTTTTCCCATTCACGGCACTAACCTACTATTCTATTTATCCCGTCAACACCCACAAATGGCTTTAAAATGCCCCAGCCACCGCACATGTTCATACGGAGTGATTACCGGTAGGTCGTATTGACAGAATATCAAAAATGTTTCATGGACTCCTGGCTACAGACATGTATGCCGGTGTAATGGTCAGAAATCCCCCCCGTCCAAATTCCCCCCCAGGGGGGGAGTTTGGGCCGGCCTAAAATCCCCCCAGGGGGGATTCTGGGCCGGCCCGAAATCCCCTCGGGGGGATTTTTGACTAGTCAACTTCCCCCCCCCCACCAGTCAGAAATCCCCCACCCCCCCCCCACCCCCCCTCTATTTTTTTCAACAATGAAAGGTTCAATGGTAAATTTTCAAATAATACATAGTGTGGTATTTACCGTATACATGAAATCTATATAGACATAAAATATTAGTTTAAGGATGGGGGGGATTCTGGGCCGGCCCAAAATCCCCCCCCGGGGGGGGGGTCGGGGGGGGGGGGGGATTTCCAACTAGTCAACCCCCCCCCCCCCTTTCCCCCCCCCCCCCCCTCACTCAACACTACCAGTCAAAATAATCTTTCCCCTTATTTTTGTTCAACATTGATAGAATGTGTTATGATAAATTAACAAATAATTCAAAGTGTAGTATTTACCATATACATGAAATCTATATAGACATAAAATAGTAGATTTAAGGAAGGGTGGGGGGGGATTCTGGGCCGGCCCAAATCCCCCCCGGGGGATTTCCAACTAGTCAATTCTCCCCCCCCCCCTCACAACACTACCAGTCAAAATAATCTTTCCCCTTCTTTTTTTTCAGCAATAGAATGTGTTATGATAAATTAACAAAAAATTCAAAGTGTAGTATTTACCATATACATGAAATCTATATAGACATAAAATATTAGTTTATGTATACGGTAAATACTACACTATGAATTTTTTGTTAATTTATCATAAAACATTCTATTGTTGAACAATAATAAGGAGGAAAATGATTTTTGCTGTGGGAGGGGGGGGGGGGGGGAGAATTGACTAGTTGGAAATAATCCCCCCCAGGGGGGATTTTGGGCCGGCCCAGAATCCCCCCCACCCCTAAACTTATATTTTATGTGGATATAGATGTCAGATATACGGTAAAATACAACACAATATATTATCAGTTAACTTATCATTAAACATTTCATTGTTGAAAAAAAAAATAGGTGGGGGGGGGATTTCTGACTGGCGGGGGGGAAAGCTGACTAGTTGGAAATCACCCGGGGGCTTTTCCGGCGGCGTCGTCGGCGGCGGCGTCATCATTCAATGTTAAGTTTTCGTGTTACGGTCATTACTTCAACACCTTGTCAGCTACAGTCAAAATTTGGCGGGTCTTCAGGGTCAAGGTAAAACTCTATTGGTTAATTAATACATTCAATGTTAAGTTTTCGTGTATGTTTCGTGTTACGGTCATTACTTCAACACCTTGTCAGCTACAGTCATCAAACTTTATACATACCTTTACTATGATATGTACATGAATATAGGACTATTAAAAAAAAAATTGCGGGCCCCAGGGTCTTCAGGGTCAAGGTCAAACTCTATTTGTTAATACATTCAATGTTAAGTTTTCGTGTTACGTTTCGTGTTACGGTCATTACTTCAACACCTTGTCAGCTACAGTCATCAAACTTTATACATACCTTTACTATGATATGTACATCAATATAGGACTATTAACAAAAAATTGGCGGGCCCCAGGGTCTCCAGGGTCAAGGTCAAACTATATTTGTTAATACTTTCAATGTTAAGTTTTCGTGTTGCGATCATTACTTCAACAGCTTATCAGCTACAGTCATCAAACTTTATACATCCCTTTACTATGATATGTAGATGAATATAGGACTATTCATTTGTTTTGCTCGGGCCCTAGGGTCCCCAGGGTTACTGTCAAATTCTACTTTTTTAATACTTTCAATGTTAAGTTTTCGTGTTACGATCATTACTTCAAACACCTTATCAGCTACAGTTATCAAACTGTATGCATCCCTTTCCTATGATATGTAGATGAATATACGATTATTCAATTATTTTTTCTCCGGCCCCAGGGTGAAGCTCAAGGCGGAACAAGGCGAGACATTTGATTTCGCGGAATTCTTGTGTTATATTTGTGCCATTGTATCATCTGTTACCCAAGTATATATGCCTTGAAAAAACCTGTTCTTCGTGGCTTAATTTGTCTCCTTTCTTGTTTACTTTATTGTATGATTTACATATACATGTACAACAATTGCTGCCAGTAACTATCTAGTCATTAACGTATTAGATGAAGTAACCCCATGTGGAATGTGAATGAGATCAGCTGTAGTTCTGCTTGTGATAACCAGAATAGTATAAGCCACAACATCTCCTACTTCTCATAAGGGCTGGGTAAAAGAGGTGGGCCCAAGTGATTTTGAGTGTGATAAGGGGATATTAAAGTGCACCTGGCACCAAATCTGGCTATTGTACATTCAGAGCTGAATTTGTAATTTCTCCTCATTTCAAGTGTATTCCCAGCTGCTGATTCGTAAGACACCATTTCATCAACCTATGCTATGACTTGCACCGAATGTTGCTGATTAAATCTAGTCATTATCTTATTACATGTGAATCACATTTGGTATGAGGGTGAGATCAGCTTCAGTGCTGCTTCTGATTCGCATAATGACATAAACCACAATATCACATGCTTACTAGTGTGCTTTTAAAGGGCATTTGATGTCAGATGTTCTATTATGTCTCGTTAACATTCCAACAATATTCTAGTCGTGAATTAATGTTCTATTTTCCACTTCTGCCACTGATCTCATTTTTAGCCAGGTTTTTGGAAAAACAATCCAGGCTATTGGATTGGCGAAAGCCGGGCGGGCGGGCGGGCGGGCGGGCGGGCGTCGGGCGGCGTCCACAATCAATGTTAAGTTTGAGTCCATTTCTTTGTTACTGTACCACCTAGGACCACCAAACTTTCACAGCTTCATAATCAAGGGGTGCCCACGACATATCACTATCCAACATGTTACCTTTTTTTGAACTTGACCCATTTTTTCCGCGCAGTCGACTTAGCCATTTTCAATGTTAAGTTTTCGCGTTTACAATGTTAAGTTTTCGTGTTTAAGTCCATTTCTTTGGTACTGTACCACCTAGGACCACCAAACTTTCACAGCTTCATAACCAAGGGGTGCCTACCACATACAACTATCCAACATGTGACCATTTTTTTTTACCTTCACCTATTATTTCTACGTAATTGTCTTAGCCATTTTCAACGTTAACTTTTTAACGTACGTCTGGTTAAAGTTTTTTAGTTAAAAGTTTTTTGTTATACTATATCTCTGCAACTGCTTCGCCCATTACCTTGAAACTTCACATGGGTGTTTATTATCATCCATATTTTCATTCTACCCCCCAACTGTGCGGCCCCTATGCCCAATGTCAAGGTCAAATTACTTTGAATTTTGTTGTTAAATTGTTTTCGTGTACTATATCTCTGCAACTGCTTCACCCATTACCTTGATACTTCACATGGGTGTTTATCATCATTGTCAGCGCAATATCGTCCGCAGTTTAGCATACGTCGGTCCGTACGTCCGTACGTTCGTGTGTCTGGTTAAAGTATTTTGGTTAAAGTTTTTCCATCTACTATATCTATTTTTTTTAGTGTCCATGCCGCGCCCCAAGGCGCGACATGCAGGCCACGGCCATCTAGTCTACAAAAGTGGGTATAATTATGTTATCCAAGTGTTTATGCTTGCAAAAAACCTGGCCTTCGTGGCTTTGCCTCGTTTCTTGTTTAAACATTCCAATATGTATATCTGCACCATTAATAAGGACATGTTAAATAGTTTGCTATGAGCTCTTGCATGAACAAAATGTACCACTGGGCCTAGGTCAGTCTTTACATGTGAGCCCCGTGCAGGCACCGGGGCGGGATCAACTGATCCTGAGAATAGTGCTGCAGTAGCCATTGCTTGTCGTAAAAGGCGACTAAACTGGCTTAACGATTGGGTTCATACTTTCCGGAACCCACTATACCGGATTTGGCCCTCATGTACATTTTTGGCTTTCTTGTATGTGAGAGTTGAGTCGGGCTATGCCCCATATATAAAAGTAAGATTAGCGCTAATCCTATTACTTTTAGGGGATGGGATAAATGATGCTGGTGTGGCGAGGGCCTGGCACCAGATCAGGTTGTTCTAATTTCAGGACTGAATATATAGATTGTAAATATTGAGTTCTGAAGTTGGGATTTACCCCCCTTGGACAGGTGGATACGGGACTCGACCCCGTTGACCCGTCTGCGTGTAGACTCCCTGAGGCTTGTACCTCTATGTCAGAAAAGCGGGCGTTAAACCCTATTCACTCACTCACTCACTTTACATGTGAATTGTCCGATATCATTCAGTGATATGGTCAGTGCTTTTCCGGAAAAATGTAAGCTGGACGAGAACCTGGCTTTTGTAGAGCTCCCACACCCAGAATTGAAATGATTTTTGCCCCCCCCCCCCCCCACCTGCAGAATTTTAATCCGGTAAATATATGGGCCATATATCTGCACATATCTCTCACCCCCAGAATTGAAATTATTGTTGAACACACAGAAATGTAATTACCGGTAGGTCCAGGCCCTCCGCCTCCTTGCTTTTTTCTGGATAAGTCCTCAGGTGAATCTACCAGTCAGCATGGTCAGAAGCATACTTATTATGTTGTCTCTTAGCAATCATGTTATGACAGGGTATACCATGATATGACTGCATGGATAGACAGCCCGAGCTCAGTGAGCTGGGTATACAAAGCCAAGCGGTACCTTTTTTCAGGCAGTGGCTCAACGTGTTCTAGAACTAGAAAAAAAAATTAATCAAGAAAATAATTGTAAACCGTTTAAAACAAACATAGGAGAGGATACGGAATTACTATAAGGGGAGGAAGAGGCCATTACTCTAGATCTTTAATTTAAATAAATTCTTTACGTGCACACATACATGCCGTAAAATTGGAAAATATTGAGTTTTGTCCCTGTAAATCACTAATTTTTTTTTGCAATAATCCCTATATTTCCCCCTATATTTTGGAGAAAAAAATCCCTATATTCCTATATTTGGAACCGAAAGTGAATGGACAGCCTGATTTTATAATGGTGACTTGTTAACTTTGTGATCTGGATGTAATACACAAATCCTTTTGCGCAACAATGACATGTTTTGACGAAATGCAGAAAGGTATTGGCATATGTTTAATTAGCATAATTATGAATGTATTTCGGAGTATGAAAGTGATGGATTAGGTCAATATATAATATGTGTGCATTATTGCTAGATTTGAAGACCATTTAATTAAGTGTTACCATAGTATGTTTATCTGCCAAATGTTTTATTGATCTGTCGTAAGACCATTAAATGCCTTGGCGGGCTCGACATGCAGGCCACGGCCATCTGGTATTAGTGAAGACATACAGAATACCATGATAATATCTTGATATCAAGTTTATCCGACAAGGCTAAGAAACGCGTTCGAATTCCGAGGCTCGCCGAGGAATTCGTACGGTTTCCGAGCCGAACCAGATAAACTTGATATCAAAAGACACTAGCATGGTATTCTATTTATCAGGTAACGTTTAACGCTATGGAATAAGCAACTTTGACGCTGTTTTCGCTGAACAGAACGCGGACTTGTTTATGTTGCGTAATAATTCATTGACGCCGTTCGACTCGTTGCTTGCACGGAAGCTGACGCACACTCATGTATTATTTCCCGCTATTCAAAATGTACGATGGAATATCCTCTAATCATGCTAAGGCAAACCTGTGATGCTCAAAAAAAAAAAAAAATAAAAAAAATACGGTATAAACAGTATGGCGTATTCGAGCTGTGTGTATTGCACGCTGACTGAGTAGGAACAAAACGTTATTTATATCAGAGACATCTGAGACATTTTCTGGCAAAATAAACATTCATTCACCATTACCCCATGTATTGATTGGCATTATTATACATTTTATATCAGACATAAATTTCCACACTGATATCAGGGGCGATAACCGTGTTTCCTGAAAATGTTAAATGACATTACCATTTATTTTTTGATGTGCAATTAGCATACTTTATAATCTGTCAAAGATATTATTCTTTCAGGTGACGCATTTAATTAGTTTAAATAATTAAAAAATACCATGCCTCATTTGCATATGAAAATAGCCTGATACCAATGCGCATCACTATCATTAAAATAATTATTACTCACCAGCTTTTAACATCAGTTGCTGAAATATCCAAAATGTTGTAAATATTTTACATGCCATGCAATTGCATTCAGAAATTAAAAAGTCGTCGGTGTCTGTCGACCTATATTGACCCCACTTCGAATGTTTGGAGACCATGATGTCATTAAAAGGTTGTAATGCCATACATGCCATACAAGCATAACTGGCCATGGCAATACAATCCATAGATATGATAGACACAGTGACTGTGGTTTGGATGATATATATAATATGTATGCTACAGAAACAAATGAAATATTTTGATGAAATTATTTGTTGGTATTGGAGGTATAGAGATTACTTTTGTATAACAAGTTAAAATATTTCTATGTGTATTACAACATATGCATTTTAAAGCCATTTGTAGGTGTTGACTGGATAAATAGAATAGTAGTTTAGTGCCGTGAATGGGAAAACATTTGCATTCAGAACGGAAACGGGATGTGCTCGGCAGAGCCTCGCCCATCCCGTTTCCTAAGCCTTGCCAGATATGTTTTCCCATTCACGGCACTAACCTACTATTCTCTATATATGATACAGAAATAAATGAAATATTTCAACGAGATTATTTGTTGGTATTTGGAGTATGCAGATTATTTCTGTATAACAAGTTAAAATTAATATATGCATGTATGTGTATTACAACATATATATGTATATCGTAGTTGTAAATATGGTTGGCATGCATTGTATGTGGCTGTTTGAAGTAATATTGATATCGTTAAATGTTAAGTTATAGAGCTTGGCTTCCGAATGGTTGTAGTGCGTTACAGATTCCATTTCAACGCTATATTGTGATACTTTTTATTCACAAACTATAACATGAATGTATCTCCATATACTATGATATACATTCATGTAATACTCTGTGAATATGAGATAATTCCATTTATGATACAGAACACATAACTGTTAAGGTGGGTGGTGGTCGGGCGAATGAGACGGCGTAAATTAACGGTATGGGTTCCTCCTTATAGGAATCACGATTTGCCTGGTTTGGCCCTCAGGTACGTTTTTATCTTTGGCTCTTTAGTTACCTGGGAGTTGAATTGGGTTATTGCCCATTATAAAAGTAGTATGATTATTACTGATCCTCCTGCTTTTGGGAGGGGCCAAGTGATTCTGGTGTGGCGAGGACCTGGCATCAGATCAGGATTATTCTGATTTCAGGGCTGAATATATAGTGTTGTTATTGTAAATATTCAGTTCTGATTTTGGGATTTTCCCCCCATTTGTACATGTATGTGGTTAATGTAAATCTATAAATTATCACATTTGTTTATCATGTTAATCATTTTCTCCTGTAATCACATGTTGTATGTACGGTTGTACGTAACATTTCGAGCAAATCAAAGATAAAACATTAATATTGGCAGTCATTTTGAATACTGCAATATCAGTTGACATATCCTAAATTAGTCACATAGCACATAATGATAAGAGACTGTTTTGAGATGATTAAAATTTTGCCACTGTGATAATGAAGATATAACATTTTTGTCCGTTTTCAGACACACGGCGGCCATCTTGGCCGCCATATTGTTGACATTTCTATTTTAAGAAATATATAAATATAATTCATATTTTATTTATTGTACTTGTATAAACCAAATAAACATATACAATTAGCGTTTTCGGAATATAAAGTAACTAATGCATTTCAAATTTAAATAATTCCAGCACAAAAATATTTACACAATTGCCTAACATTTGATTGGTCCGTAGCAAGTCTCTGTCCAAAATTTATATCCCAGTAAACTCCTATGCCGAACTACTTTCCGTAACCGTCAGGCGCAGTTAAAATAATTCTTAAGAAAACGGAAAATAAACACATTTTCCTGATGAATTTATTTCAAATGCTGGAATTATAAGGAATGAATGGCCTTTTTGTGGAATTTATCGGGGATATAAACTTGGAAAAGTCGCGGGAATACTGGACGGGGCCTTCCGGCCTTTGTCCAGTATTCCCACGACTTTTCCAAGTTTATACCCCGATAAATTCCAAAAAAAGGCCATTCATTCCTATAATGGTCGCCATCTTGGATGCCGTCTTGGATTTGGAGGTGTTCGCCGTAAATGTGCATCAGCCTACCTCTGAATTATTATTTCTAATGACACAAATAAGCATTGCTCCAAGGGTCCTCTACTGCGATGTGGCAAATCCTTCTAAGCCCAGGGTCAAGGTCACATACTTTGTGCATCTCAAAATCTTAACGCTCAGTCGCTTGGGTAAATAATGGCCTATATTTTCTGTTTCCTGGCTTGGATTTGCTTCATATTTCACACACGCATTGCTCCAAGGGTCCTCTACTGCGCTGTGACAAATCCACGTCTGTGCCGCCCCTTCTAAGCCCAGGGGCAAGGTCACAGGTTAACGCTCAGTCGATCGGGTAAATAATGGCCTATAATTTATGTTTCCTTGCTTGGATTTGCTTCATATTTCACACACGCATTGCTCCAAGGGTCCTCTACTGCGCTGTGGCAAATCCACGTTCAAATGTGCCCTCGGTTCCTTTGCTGCCACCGGGCGCGCTTCGTTGTCCTCCGACAACTGTTGTTCGCTTTCTGGTGTGAGAGCTGTCAATACATTTTCAATTGCTGTAATGGTGAATCTCACTCACCCTAGTGATCGCCTCCATATTGAATCTCACTCACCCTAGTGATCGCCTCCATACTGAATCTCACTCACCCTGGTGATCGCCTCCATATTAAATCTCACTCACCCTAGTGATCGCCTCCATATTGCTTGATATGTAAGAAATATGGGTTCTCTTTTGGAGTTAATAGTTTATCCTAATGACATGACACACGGATATGGAGGCGATAACAACTTGGGTCTTGTGCGGTTTGGCGGAATGGATGACACTACTTTATAATATGTGTATGTTACATTGTATCTTTCATGGATATTGCCTACTTCACCTCAATCATACATGTAACATCCACCTTATGTATTTACATTAATGAGCCTTTATGCTGGTGCACACGTCCTTGCATATCATGTACTGACTAGTATAGAGATACCTCTACATGTAAGTGTGCATAGTAATTCGACATAGCCGGGGCATAATTCATGTGTAGACCTGGCATAGCATAGATACAGATATGAACCCTTTACTTGCTGGATGAATAAAAGATGGTATGTTAACCCGATAGCTACCATGGTTTGTGCCTCCATTGGTCGCAATCAGCTAGACCGATTTCGTCAGATTTGCGGCTCATTGCGACTCGATTATCGTCAAAATAATTTCATTGTATACATGATATAGCCATTAAGTTTAGGGGTAGGGGGGATTCTGGGCCGGCCCATAATCCCCCCCGGGGGGGATTTCCAACTAGTCAATTTCCCCCCCCCCCCCACAGCAAAAATCATTTTCCTCCTTATTATTGTTCAACAACACAACCACAACACTACCAGTCAAAATAATCTTTCCCCTTATTTTTGTTCAACAATAGAATGTTTTATGATAAATTAACATAATTCATAGTGTAGTTTTTACCGTATACATGAAATCTATTTAGACATAAAATATTAGTTTAGGGGTGGGGGGGATTCTGGGCCGGCCCAAAATCCCCCCCGGGGGGATTTCCAACTCGTCAATTCTCCCCCCCACCACCCCACAACACTACAAGTCAAAATAATCTGTCCCCTTATTTTTGTTCAACAATATAATGTTTTATGATAAATTAACAAATAATTCATAGTGTAGTTTTTACCGTATACATGAAATCTATATAGACATAAAATATTAGTTTAGGGGTGGGGGGGATTGTGGGCCGGCCCAAAATCCCCCCGGGGGGGATTTCCAACAAGTCAATTCTCCCCCCCCCCCCCCCCCCAACACTACCAGTCAAAATAATCTGTCCTCTTATTTTTGTTCAACAATATAATGTTTTATGATAAATTAACAAATAATTCATAGTGTAGTATTTACCGTATACATGAAATCTATATAGACATAAAATATTAGTTTAGGGGTGGGGGGATTGTGGGCCGGCCCAAAATCCCCCCAGGGGGGGATTTCCTTTAACTAGTCAATTCTCCCACCAACCAACACTACCAGTCAAAATAATCTGTCCCCTTATTTTTGTTCAACAATAGAATGTTTTATGATAAATTAACAAATAAAATAATTCATAGTGTAGTATTTACCGTATACATGAAATCTATATAGACCTAACATATTAGTTTAGGGGTGGGGGGATTTTCTGGGCCGGCCAAAAGACATGTACCTCGCATTAAACTCCAATTCTGAAACTCCAGCTGGTATAATTAAATGGAACTCCACCTATAATTTTTTTAATTTTTAAAAACAGTTTGTGATTTTATAAAATAGTAACTGTCGTGTTTCATAATAAATATTTTGTTAGGAAGGTTATATTTTTAGCGCAATGATCGACCGCTCCACATGTAATTTATACGTAGTTATACGCCATGAAAAATAGTTCTGATAGTGAGCTAACATTATATTGTGTAGTGTAATACATGTGTTGTTAATTTTTCTGTACGACATTCATATTACAAAATGTTTATCTGATTTAATATAATATAAACTGACATGTATTAATTTGAGTATATTATTTTTCACGCGCACTGATACAATTAACCTCGTGTCTCATGAAAAGTAGTTTCCGCCATTTTATGCCGACAAATTACAGAATCGCTTACATAGTCATAGGTCAATGGCTCGATAAAATCCAACATTGGACAGCGAAATGATGATGATTTAAAACAGAAACATTGTTTTTTGACAGTTACATACCGCATGCTTTAAATAATCATCTTGAGCCATCGATATTATTAATCAGTGTCCATTTTACTTAAAACATCACTAATCTATAATGACGTTACACAGAAATGCAGTACGATACACTTCACAAAGGAAACATTGTCTTAGAGTTTGAATAATTTTAGGTTCCGCCGAACGAACGAGTACGCAGAAATATATTTCCGTACAAATCCAAAAACCTATTTATTATATACCCGTTCAACAAAACATGCATCCTAATCATTAAATAATCCGATAGTGTGATGAAATGCGACTCTATTATTTTTGTTGAACAATCCGAGCGCCTGTGATGGCTTCAGTTTATGCAAATTGACAAGGTCATTTCGCGCACCTGAATCGATACAATAATCAGGGGTTGAAATTTCCCTCGCCCAGCTCGCCATGGCGAGTGCTTTTTGTGGCGGTCGAGTACTTTCTACAGGCACTCGCCCAGTTTGGCGAGTGAAAGATTAGGTCAGGATTTTTTTTTTGGAAGAAATTGCCAATTAATTCCATCGATAACGGCCAACAAATGGTATTAATTCAGCGACCAATTGTTGTTTACAATTCACGTCAATTTGCGGGAAGTAAGATTCAAGCAGTGTCTATGTACACGGTTACGGGTAGAATCTCTAGCGATTTTGAACACGGTCCATATCGGGCAAGTTTAATTCACGGATTATTTGTCGGCTTTACGCGGCCGGGCTAACAAATAATAGGACTGCGAGTATAGACTAGTGTATACGCGGCCACATATATCGTCTCGTATACAGTTTGGTTAACGCGCATTTCAGACGCCGAACATAACGGCTTGGGACGAAACGGTCGGCGCCGGGTCCGAAACCATTGAATTTAGTAATTAAGGCAGCACGCAGCGCATGCAAACATAGCCACTATAAATTAAACTAAATATATGTCACTCAACGCTTATAGAAAATAAGAAGTGTGCAAGCCTCTGAGCAAATTCGCTGCTATTTGTTTGTTTATGTTCATTTAATACTTAAAATATAAATAACAATAATAGTGAATATGTCTCATACGTTTTGGTAATGATCATATTTAAAAGCTTTTTTTTTATAAATAAGATGCAACATTACAAAAACTGGAAATAGCAATTTATTTTTTAAAAAAACTGGGCGAGTAACTTTTTGACCTGGGCAAGTACTTTTTTTTTATTTTCTACCTACCTTGGTTCAACCTTGGTTGAAGGCCGTTTCTTGTAAGCTAGGCTTGTACTGGCCTATTTTAGCGACGTCAAATTGGATAATTGTCTTTGAAACTGGGGGGGAGAGGCAACTAAATCATGGTTAAAATGTCTGTACAATATTTTCACGTGTTGAATTTGCTGGGTCTCTTCTTCCAGGCGGAGTTGAGTGAACTTTTGAAACTATTTAGTGTGTTCGAATTTACACAATCACTAGGGAGTGCATTCCAGTCTGTGACGACTCTTTGAGAGAATACTTTTTGTCGCAACTGCGAAGGATTTCAGGACTTTCAGTCCTTTGATTATTACAGTGGTCAACGGCATATGCAAGTACTGCATACACGACTCCGGACAAAATGAAGTGCTCTTAACTATGCTCTTCATTGCAAAAATATTGTTGAATCACCAAATTGTATCTGTGGTCAAGTTGAAGATGCCACTCACTACTTTTTCTCCTGTCCAAGATATGCACTACATAGAAACCAACTAATATATGATATACAAGCTTATTGTAAACCGACCCTCCATACTATACTCTATGGTAATATACAACTGGACGATCCTACTAACGAAACAATATTTACAGCTGTAAAAATGTACATAGAGAATATAAGTCGCTTTTAAATGGTACGGTGGAACCCCTGTAAGCCAGACACCTTGTAAATTACTGTGTGGTTAATTCTGGTGGGTCTTATTTTTATTTGTATCTATCTCTGATGGTACAGTCTGTTCGTGATTGCAAGGCATGAAAGAGGTGTTGGAGTGATCATATGACTGATTTACAGTGGAACTTCCCTATACCGGACGCCCTGGGGACATACCAGGGTGTATGGTTTGGAGGGGTTCCAATGTGTCTGCTTTTGTACATCATCATGACAACCAAGACTTAATGTGGGCGTGGGTGGCTTGGTATGCGAACATATTTTGTTTTCTCGAACTGCCGCAGTAGAATTTTTTTTCCTCTATTTTTGTTTTATAATAACGAACTAAAATAGTTGTCTTTCCATTTTTTGTTAAAATTGTTTAATGCA
>CM055281.1:15931831-15965979 GCA_029237695.1 Conchocele bisecta | reverse complement strand
ACAGGCGACACAAGTTAAAAATCAGCAATTTTCAATAAGTCAAGGGACATAACTCCGCATTAAAATCACCACTGTCTAGATGCACAACTCCACATGTTGATAAACATTACTATAACGTTTCATGACTGTAGCTCAAATAGTTTTTCAGTGAGACACAAGTTGAAAATCGCCACGTTTCACTAAGTCAAGGGCCAGTCGCAGTAAGTCTATGAGGTTTCATGACTGTAGCTCTAATATTTTTTCAGTTATGTGTGACACAAGTTGAAAATAGCCACTTTTCACTAAGTCAAGGGTCATAACTCTGCGTATACTGGATGACAAATATTACTATATGGTTTCATGACTGAAGCTCAAATAGTTTTTCTGACACAAGTTGAAAATCGCCACGTTTCACAAAGTCAAGGGCCATAACTCTGTGAATACTGGATGAATCCGCATCTAAAACGCCGGGTGTGCAACTTCACATGATGACAAATATTCCTGTAAAATTTCGCAACTCACTCAAATACGTTTGAAGAAACGCGCGACACAAATTTTGTGACGGACGGACAGACATGCCAAAAACAATATGTCTCCCCATATATGGAGGAGACATAATTACTTAGGGGTGAAAGGGTTAATGGAACAGACTCATGGTGATTGCTGGGTACCTCTTCCTGTCCTGAGTATGGGTTTTCACGCTCATTAAAGGCATCGTCTGTAGTTTGTTATGCGAGTCCCACGGCTCGAGGCAAACCGTCACACTGTGGCCCAGCGAGTGCTCAGTAATGGCTGCAATAACCAAGAATACATCAATTGCCATTAGAAACAAATATTTTCTTTATTTCTTATCGGAAGTATATGTTGTGACCACTCATTTGAACCGTCTCGTCGAGACGGTTCAAATGAGTGGTCACAACATATACTTTCGGTGAAAAATAAGAAAAATTAACTCCAAAATGTACATACACCTAACAGTGTATATTGCATATAGTGAGATGAACATGAAATACTATAGGTAAACAGATGGCTGTACCCTGAAATGAGATCTGTAACGAGTCGACTTTCTACTTCTGAATTGGTGAAAAATGTGATCGGGTTTGACATCCCAGCAACAGCTAAGGTCAAATACATTCGGGTCCTTGTTTCTGATCCGAAATTTTGTTTGGAAGGAAATAGTATACTTTTTCATGCCTAGACAAGGATTGTTTGTTTGTTGTTGGTGTTTAATGGCCTATCAACAGCTAAGGTCATTTAAGCAGGGCCAACTGGTTCGATCCCGTATTCAACCTGTTTCATTGGGGGTAGGGGGGGGGGGGGAATCACAAAATAACCTGCTGCATTGAGGAGAAAATCCAATTTCACCAACATTACAAAGTACAGTCGAACCTGTGAACAATGACCGGCAAAGAGAAGTGGCCAAAGTGTGGTCTTTGTTGACAGGTGATCATTGTTCCAAGGGTCGAACATTTTCCCCCGGTTTCACAACAAAGTCGGCCATGTATTTAGCATTCTATTGTAATCCGCATGCATAGAAAACGTCTTGGCTGTATACACTTCGACCTGACGATTCGCTATTGCACGATCGTGGAGTGTATCTGCTTTTCATCAATTAAAAATTGCATGAAAATGGCTAAAATAGTCAATTTATTATGTTTTGTCATCTTGTTGTTAGTGTTCTGAACCCAGCCTCGCTTTGGAAATTATATACAAAGGGGAGTAATTATCTTCACGATAAGTATATCCCGCGGATTGCTTTGGTGCACCATTTAATAGCTTGTCGTAATTACATGTAAGTGGCCTATGTGGCGCGGCCTGTGAAAACCGCGAGTTTTTTTGTAACAAAAATATTTCATTGAATGTGTCAAGTCGAGTAACCCACACGAGCTAAGTGTCCAAATCAGGAGAGAACACCAGGCTTATTTGCTTTCTGTCCAATGTATACTATTCTGGTCAAGCCTGAATATTTAAGCAGCCTATGACGAATTGGCAATGTCCGCTGACGTAATTACTGATGTTTTTAATTAGAGATTCGCGAGCATTGTAAACCATGGGCAGACTACGCGAATCCACTGCCTGGTCTGGCTGCTAATGCAATAAGCCGGGATTTGTCGGAGATCGAGACCCAATTCATATAAACACGTTTGTCGTGTCACTTTAGACTGGTTCCCGGTCGCTAGGAATAACGCTAGGCTGCGCATCCGACAGGGTACCAGTCTAGTGTGGACTACGTGACTGACTGGCCGTTGTGGACAGGTGGTCGCTATTCCCAGGTGGTCCGTTAACACAGGTTCGACTGTATACTTATCTAGCAAATATTTTGAGGGAGAAATTTTCAATTCAAGGATAAATTTATTAATTTTTATTATACTGAATTTATTACAGCCATTTTGGCTGTGATAATGTAATAAATTCAGTATAATAATTCTGCATAGTTTTAGTCATAAAATACATGAAGCCGTTAGTTCTATATGACATAATGCATTTCGGGTAAAAATAAATGATTACTCCCTCAAAGTATACTTTGCTAGATAAGTATACTTTGCAATTTTGATGAAATCGACTACAGGTCTCCGGTAAGGTTGATTGTTTGTTTGTTTATTAGTGTTTAACGGCCTATCAACAGCTAAGGTCATGTAAGGCCGGGCAAACGGGTTCAATCATGTTTTAACCTGCTGCATTGGGGGGGAAATTCCAAAATCAGAACTGAATATTTACATTGAGAAACAATATATTCAGCCCTGAAATTAGAATAACCTGACCTGGTGGCAGGTCCATACCACACCAAAGTCAATTGGCCCCTTCACCTAAATTAGGATTACGAATAATCGTAATACTCACATAAGGGGTATAACCAGATTCAACTGACACAACTTGTTCTATCATGAACTTACAAGATGTGTAACTCATGCTATACTATGTGATGCAGTCTTAGCATCTATGAGTTGTATACCCTGATACCTGTATACAGTAGTCTGGATTAACTCTAGTCACTTCCAGTCACACTCTCAGGCTGAACAGTCATACTATACTATCATTGTTATTACGTGTATATTAAAAGTATAACCGAACACTACATGTCGTTCAAATACTTACTACCAACATATGCAGTGCATAACAATACACAACTGACACATACAAAAGACATATGTGAGGGCCAAACCAGGTCTCCAGTCGGAATTCCGATAAGGATGAACCCCAATCGTTAAATTACCCATCGCTTGCACCCACCTTTCACCCACAGAGGTTTCATAGTACGTACCTTCCACGGTCATCGGGTGTGAGGATTTTGTTTTCTTACACAGCAGGTCGTAGGGCGACACAAAATAGATCAGCTTCATTGGATGTCCTGCAACAGATTGGTTAATTGGTTGATTGGTTGGTTGAAAGGCAGGAGTTTTAGGGATTCCGCTGGCTATCGCCACTTTCGCAATTGGCGATAAAAATAATAAACAATTGGCGATTTATTTTTCGAAAATTGTAATTTTTTATCGCCAATTGTTATATTTTTTTGGAAGTGCCGATTTTTTTATTTTCCCCAGCGGAATCCCTGGAGTTTTACGTCCATACAACAGAACTAATAAACATTGAAACAAATGGGTTTAACGTCCGACCAACAGCTGGGGTCATATAGAGACGGGACCACAGTCTAAAGTCTCATCCGACAGACCAGTGGGATGGAAATACTATGAAAGTATTTTTGATGCCCTAGGCGAGGTTTGAACCCACAACCTCCGGATTGGAAGTCAGGTGTTCTAACCCCCAATCCATCCCTGCAGAAATGTCAAATACAGACGAGTCTACAATAGGACATTGTTGTAGATTGTGAATATGTTATGTTGGTCCATGAGATTTTCTGAATTTTAACAATACTGATGGTATTGGCAAACAGTGTAGATCCTGTAAAATGTTGACACTTTCGCGGAGACTGGATACAACAATATGTTATTAGTCAGTATGTATTCTATGTTGCGTCACCACTGACGTCATTCAGTAATGTCTTGTTTTCAATACATTGTAACCCGGGTATTCGTATCATGTCAATGCCTGATATGACCGTTATGTTATCAGCCAGTACATATTGGGCCAATATCATATCAGGTCACACATATCACATGTGATATGTGTTATCTGATATGTGGCTGTGACTGGAAGAAATAGGACTTAAGGGCTTAGCGACCAGTGTAGATCCAGATCAGCCTGTGCATCCGCACAGTCTGATCAGGATCTGCACTGATCGCCATTCAGTCAGTGAAAAACCTGGCCTGCTTCTAACAAACAGTATAGGTCCTTACCATGCCGTAGGACTGTGCTAGTAGAAGATAATGAGCTACACTGGTCACAACTCCCATAAGCCCCATTTCTCCAGTCACAGCCATATATATACAATTGCTATTGCAAAACTTACCCCCTTTCCTAGGTAGCAGTATACCCAACGGTGACTTGTGAATGTAGTTAGCGACGCCATTTATGGAACTGAAAATAAACCAAGTTGTTTGTATAAGTTGTACTTCACATATTGGATTTTTAAGACATTAAATACATCAACGACCGCAGCATTTACTTACTTAAATATACAACATGTGAACAATGATTTGATTTATTGGTGTTTAACGGCCCATCAACAGCTAAGCTCATTTAAGGTCAACAGTTTTGATCCCGCATTTAACCTGCTGTATTGGGGGGAAATCCCAACTCAGAATAGAATATTTACATCAAAATAAACATATATTCAGCCCTGAAATTAGAAAAACCTGACTTGGGGCCAGGTCCATACCATACCAAAGTGACTTGGCCCCTTCCCCTAAAAGTAATAGGATTAGGAATAATTGTATTACTCACATCATAACCAGATTCAACTTTCACATACAAGAATTCCCAAGACGTACTGTACTTGAGGACCAAACCAGTAGCCGATTTCATCAAAATTGCAAAGTATACTTATCTAGGAAAGTATACTTTGAGGGAGTAATCATTGATTTTTCCGAAATGCATTATTTCATATAGAACTAATGATTGCATATATTTGATGATAAAACTATGCAGAATTATTGTACTGAATGTATTACATTATCACAGCCAAAATGGCTGTGGTAATGTAATAAATTCAGTATAATAAAAATTAATACATTTATCTTAAAATTGAAAATTTCTCCCTCAAAGTATACTTTGCTAGGAAAGTATACTTTGCAATGTTGGTGAAATAGGCTACAGGCCTCTGGTAAGGATGAATACCGATCGTCAAATTACCCATCACATGCTCCCAACCAACCACATCAATATGTGAACAAAAACATACTTATAATTAGCCAGATTTATAATGCAGTCTCGCATCCGAGTACTGATTTTCCATTTCCTGTCGAACAGATAGTCATTAAATCCGGTAATACGTAGCTTATTGGGGTTAAATCTTGCACGATTGGCTTAGAATGTCGGGCGAATTATAAACAGAATACATGAATAAGCTTAGTGAATTGTTCACGACAATTAGTAAGTGTACAGAGCCAGCCCCAGTTTTAATTGTAATGCGAGATGGTGAAAAGGTCTGTCATTGAAGTTGGGTAGACACATATATGGCACAGAAAAAGAACATTATTGGATTTATTGAATTATTGGAGAATGACGTCATTCTACATTAGCCAACCAAATCACTGCATGTCACATCAAAGCTTTCAAATGACGCTTGATATGCATTGATAACCAGGAAAAGAACGTGCAGAGCTGCAGATAATGTTTGTTTATTATAGGAATGAATGGCCTTTTTGTGGAATTTATCGGGGTATAAACTTGGAAAAGTCGCGGGAATACTGGACAAAGGCCGGAAGGCCTCGTCCAGTATTCCCGCGACTTTTCCAAGTTTATATCCCCGATAAATTCCACAAAAAGGCCATTCATTCCTTATAATTCCAGCATTTGAAATAAATTCATCAAGAAAATGTGTTTATTTTCCGTTTTCTTGCGAATTATTTTAACTGCGCCTCACGGTTATGGAAAGTAGTTCGGCATGGGAGTTTACTGGGATATAAATTTTGGACAGAGACTTGCTACTGACCAATCAAATGTTAGGGAATTGTGTAAATATGTTTGTGCTGGAATTATTAGTGTTTAACGGCCTATCAACAGCTAAGGTCATGTAAGGCCGGGCAAATGGGTTTGATCCCATTTTAACCTGCTGCATTGGGGGGAAAATCCCAAAATCAGAACGGAATATTTACATCGAGAACAAATATATTCAGCCCTGAAATTAGAATAATCTGACCTGGTGCCAGGTCCATACCACACCAAGTCACTTGACCCCTTCCCCTAAAATAGGATTACGAATATCGTAATACTCACATAAGGGGTATAACCAGATTCAACTGTCACATACATGAAAGCCAAAGATGTACATGATGGGACGGAACACCAATAGAAAAGCAATATATGCCTAAATTGCTATTCCTCCGGGTATTAAAAACATGAAACATAACACAACTGTAAAATCTATGAACATGAAACAAACAAACCCTTGATCAAGATAATATACCAGAGCTCCAGATAAGGTGGGTATTGGCTATTGATTTATAAGAAGATGTGCAATATCTCAGGAAAAACATTTACAAACTTTACAATATTTTCTGTAAATGACATCAAAAGGTGACGAAAGCTTCACAGCAAATGTAGAATAAAATTCTGCAACGTTTCATCAACTTTTGACGTCATTAGAACAAAATATCACAGTTTCTGCAAATATTTTTACGAAAAAATCGCACATCTTTCTAGGTACATGTACAAAGTCACATGGTGCGTCTCGTATATTTTATCCGACACATTATAGGGTTCATTTATGATAACAGATCAACAATGTACGCGTCACAACCGGACAAAACCTGGCATACTTCGCTTGTGACCCAATACAGATCGCCCAAATACTGTGCTGGACAATTAATTGATGTAATAATCATGGGGGAGATAATCCATGACCCGGGGGTCGCATCAAAAATAGAAATTAACGTTGCGCATTTACACTATAAGGAAGCTATATACAATGTACCACCAAATATCAGATTTAGGAGTTACAAGGCAAAATTGTCAAATTCTAAGTCCAAAAGGGGGGAGATAATCCATGATCTCGAGCTAGAATATTTGCACATTATACACATTACAAGTAATTGAATTGAATGGTGCTTAACGGAGTATCATTTAGGGCCAAGCAATTTAGATGAAGAAGAAAATAATAGTAAAATAGTATGTTAGACAGAGCTCCAGTTAATGTGCGTAATTGGACCAAATTGTCCGGGTATTTTTCTTATTTCTTCACGAAAAATGGCAAGTTGGGATTGCTTTAGAATCGTCTCATCGAGACGATTCTAAATCACTCCCAACTTGCCAATTTTGGCGAAGAAATAACGAAAGTCTCCCCAAAGTTGATCAAATTACGCATCTGAACTGGAGCTCTGTTAGATGTGGTAGTATACACATTACTAGGAAGCAACATACCTCCAGCTAGTATGGTTAAAAAGCTATACAAACAAAAATTAAAACAATGGGAAATAGCTATTCAAATATTATCAATTGTAGCTCAAGGTCAGATGAATGTCATCTGTTTCACAGTGGTAGGCGGTGCACATCACTGGCTCTGACACCGACAGTGTGTAAGTTTGATGGCTGTACTAATGATAGTACAGCCAAACGTGCACAAGCGACCACATGCATTAAGCGACTTTTGTCTTATGCGACCACTTTAAATCCCCTGTCACTGTCAAAGTGTGAATGGTGCATTCTTTAGGATTATCGACGTGAAACCTCGGTGATTACTAAAGGGAATTAACTCATCGTCGCTTAGCACATTGGAACAACAGGACTGGTCGCTTAGCACATGGGAAAACATCTGCGTATTTCAAAACAAATATTTTATTTTGTTGTGTACAGAATAAGCAAGCAATTTTATTTTACCCATTTCAATTTTCTTGACGCGTAACGATACTGGTATATACCAAACACTGCGTTAATAATTCCAGCACAAAAATATTTACACATTTCCTTACATTTGATTGGTCCGTAGCAAGACTCTGTCTAAAATTTATATCCCAGTAAACTCCCACGCGAAACTACTTTCCGTAACCGTCAGGGGCAGTTAAAATAATTCTTAAGAAAACGGAAAATAAACACATTTTCTTGATGAATTTATTTCAAATGCTGGAATTATAAGGAATGAATGGCCTTTTTGTTGAATTTATCGGGGATATAAACTTGGAAAAGTCGCGGCAATACTGGACGAGGCCTTCCGGCCTTCGTCCAGTATTCCCGCGACTTTTCCAAGTTTATACCCCGATAAATTCAACAAAAAGGCCATGCATTCCTATATTAAATCATTCTTCTATTAGCTGGTTTGGTTGTCAGTCAACGACTCATAAAAATCACAGGGACGAAACACGTCTGGTCCGATGTGATCGAAGTCACTACTGCCTATTTGCGATTTCAGCTGGGTGATTCTTTCGTCTATTTTGATAAAATAAAGCCTGAATAATTCAGAAAAGTGCACAGTAAACATTAGTATTCTAATGTATTTATTTCTATGTTAATGTTTGGATGTTTATTATTCGTGATTTCCTGATTCCGAATATTAAACCATATAACCGGACATACCAGTACCCGGATTTCCATTTTTTTTCGTTTTTGTGTTAAGAGACCATTTTTGGTCTCCCTTGGGTGGTCGCTTAATGCAAGTTTGACTGTATTGAAAATAGAGGCTGAAACAAAAACTTTAACAAAGTGAAAAATAACTATGTAAATATGTCATAATGGTGAGTAAGAATGGTGGCTGTTGGCCAAATACTATTGAAGATAAAAGCTCAAACGAAAATTTAACCTTGTGACGGACAGACACGAAGGAAGGACGGGACGGACAGAAAGACAGACAAGGGCAACACTATATTCCCCCTCTACTATTGTGGTGGGTGATAAAAATGCCACAACGCAACTAAACCTGGGACCGTTTCGCTAAACTTTGTACAACTAAAATGTTTGTAAGTGCAAATTTAGGATCATCTGGAAATTTCAATCGATAGATTTACATTTATTGAACATAGGAGCTGCATATGCAGCCTATGCTCAATAAATGTAAATCCAATAATTGTTTACGAGAAAAGATTGTTAATCAAAATTTTGTACTTATGAACATTTTAGTCATACAAGTTTTAGTGAAACGGCCCCCTGGCCTGTTTTCCCTTTAAACTTGTAAAGATCCATATCAGTCAACTCCTGTATTCTTTAGTACCAACTCAGAGCTCCAGATAAGGTGCATATTGGCGTATTTTATGCACTTACTTTAGCAGAATACGCATTGATTATCAGTACAGTGAAAATACTGTAACAAAGTTGAAAATTCATTCAATTGAGCTGCAAAGAGCAAACAGTGTTTGCTTTTTGCAGCTCAAATAAGTGAATTTATAAATTTGTTTTATTTTTTATCATTTGTTCCCTATTTAATAAGGAAGAAAATCAATAATACATTTGTAAAAGTAAAATATGCATGGAATTTGAAATCTGTAGTCTATTTCACCAACATTGCAAAGTATACTTTAGTAGCAAAGTATACTTTGAGGGAGAAATTTTCAATTTTATGATAAATTTATTAATTGTTATTATACTGAATGTATTACATTATCACAGCCATTTAATGGCTGTGATAATGTAATAAATTCAGTATAATAATTCTGCATACTTTTAATCATGAAATACATGCATTTGTTAGTTCTATATGAAATAATGCATTTCAGGAAAAATAAATGATTACTCCCTCAAAGTATACTTTGCTAGTAAAGTATACTTTGCAATGTTGATGAAATAGGCTACTGAGGGTATAATATTTTGTAGATACAAAACTTATCTGAGCTCTGAGAAGCTATTGCACAAATGCCCAAGTCTGCACTGGTAGCATATACAATATGCCAGTTTTGTCCGACCACGACGACAATACATATACCGTATACATACCGTCCTGATTAGACAACCTAAGATTCAGAGACATTCAAATACACTTATGTATGTGGCCTTGACTGTAGAAATGTGACCAGTGCAGCTCCTGATCAAATAGCACACTCCTGTAGCCTGATATCGATCTATATTTTTTTGTTTGTTTTTTGTTTATTGGTGTTTAACGGCCTATCAACAGCTAAAGTCATGTAAGGCCAGGCAAACAAGTTCACTCCTATTTTAACCTGCTGCATTGGGGGGGGGGGGGGGGGAAATCCCAAAATTAGAAAGCGTGTAATCCGTGTACAACGGTTGTAAACGTATACAACGGTTGTAAACGTATACAACGCTAAGGTAAACCGTTTAAACGATTTAACGCTTTCTTTGACGAACGGTTACACGCTTCTACATGTACACAGTACCGTACAGATGAAAGCGTGTTATACGCATAACACGTTTCCACGGGTTTTAACGCATTACACGTTTTGGTATACCAACCGTGTATCGCGTAGAATGCGCATGCTCAGATCGTTCTTCGTGTGTGTATATATACTTCTAGACTGCAGGGCTTCTAAAATTTTCAGTTTTCCGGTTCTGGACCGATTTTTGAACTCTCAGACCGATTGAGATTTGAAAACTAATCTTAAAAATCGGTCCGAGAAAAATTGCCAGTCGGCTGCTATTTCGCTATAAACCTTGTAAATTTACCGGTTTTGACCACCAAGTAATTTATGACACATATCCGCGGGCCATATCGGTGTTAAACCAGTGTGCAGCTCGCTGTGTATTCAGTTTCTCTAAATATCGATTTTTCTTAACACACGCGTGGGACAGGTGTATAGCGGATTAGTGACTGAAATAGACTGGCTTCAGCGTAAAGATACGAGAGTTCCTAGACTCGCCATTTCTGATGATGTTAAAATAAAATAAGAAACCATGCACTGTGTTTAATCTGTGTTCGTAATATTTAACCCCAAGTAACTGACACGGACTATCGGCCCGGGCTATTCCATATTAAGTTAGGAACTGTTACATTACGCTGTATTAGGGGTAATTTTTGTGTATATAAAATGTACATGTACGTAGGAATGCCGTAGATCCTGATGAGCCGGCTCACGTGATCTACAATTCGCAAACATTTTGATAAACGACAAGGTACATCTGTCGTGTTAAAAGCGTGACTCATTAGGCATCAGGGATTAGGGATCAATTGAAGTGCTAAATCACACCGCCGATGTACTTTGAACTCGATCTGAGGGTATGTATTCGCGATATTTTAAAAGGGACAAACAAGGACGCCTCGAAGCGATCGGGGCCGAACAGGTATTCGCGTTAAAACGTGTAACCGTTGTACACGTTTCAACGCTTTCATATAGCTACACGCTTCCAGGTAAAGCGTTGTACACGTTTCAACTCTTTCACCTCGCTACATATGTATACGCCAAAGCGTGTTATACGCCTTGAAGCTAAACGTATTACACGCTTTAAAACTAAAGGGTTTGACAATGTGTAGTACACGTGTACGAACCGTATTATACATTTAAACAACGTATACAACGCTTTTAAACTAAACGGTTTGACAATGTGTATTACACGTGTACGAACCGTATTATACGTTTAAACAACGTATACAACGCTTTTAAACTAAACGGTTTGACAATGTGTATTACACGTGTACGAACCGTATTATACGCTTAAACAACGTATACAACGCTACAGCAAACCGTTGCGTTCGCGTTGCGTTCGCGTTGAGTTTGCAAGTGTTGTCTACGGTGGAACAAAAACGGAGACTGCACTGTACCCCAAAAAGGCCATTCATTCCTATACCAAAGCCACTTCCCCTAAAAGTAATAGGATTACGAATAATCGTAATGCTCACATAAGGGGTATAACGAGATTCACCTGTCACATAGTATACAAAATGCCAGAGACGTATGTGAGGGCCAAACAAGGTCCGGTAAGGATGAACCCCGACCGTTAAATTACACATCGTATTCTCCCACCTGCCACCCAAGATCTATAATTGTATGTTAGGAGGACAGCGGTTTCATTGATGGAATGGCGACCAGTGCAGATCCTGATCAGACTGTGCGGATGCACAGGCTGATCTGGATCTACACTGGTCGCAAAACCCATAAGCCCCATTTCTCCAGCCACAGCCACAAATGTGACAATTAAGCAGCGAGTCATCTTCACTTTATAATAAGTGCTAATTGTTGATATTTTGATTGACTGGGTCTTATCAAATCAATAACCTACGGTTGCAGGCAACCCATGGGAAATTAGACTAATTCTGAAGTTCACGATCAACATCTATTATAAGACTATAAGAAGACTCATGGAATCAAATCCTAGTCTAATTGCCCCAAGAGATAAAATGAAATGAATGAGGTTTAACTTCCAAGCAACAGCAACAGCTAATGTCATACGAGACGAGCCATGTGATTTTGTACCTTTGGACATCGGCGTAATTTCATTAAATATGTTTACAAAATTTGCAATATTTTTCATAAATGGAGTCAAAAGTTGGCATATTCCGCATGTACTCTGAAAATTATGTCAACTGTTGACTCAATTTACGAAAAATATTGTAAATTTTGCAAACATATTTCATGAAATTATGCAGATGTTCGAAGGTACAAAATCACAAGGATCACAGTTTAAAGTCTCATCCGACAGACCAGTGGGATGGAAATACTACGAAAGTATTTTTGATGCCCCAGGCGAGGTATGAACCCACATCCGGATTGGAAGTCAGGTATTCCAACCCCTAGGCCACAAACCATCCCAGTATCAAGTCTCATTCGAAAGTGGGATGGAAATATCATGAATTTTTCATGTCTATGCTGGGGCAGGGATTCCGCTGGCGATCGCCACTTTCGCAATTGGCGATAAAAAAACTTTTTTTAGAAAATTGTAATTGTTTATCGCCAATTGTTTATTTTTTGAAGTGGCGATTTTTTTTTTCCCCAGCGGAATCCCTGCTGGGGATTGACTTGCAACCTCTGGAATTGAAGAGAATGTCTTGGGAGAATGTCCTGGAATTTATACATCAAATGTTTGCCTGGCTTGATTCACAGTGGTTAATGTACATCACAGTTACCTGCTATTTTGGTTCAGTTCGATCTACATTTTCCTAAATATCTCAGCTAGTACTGAAGCAATTATGATGCAACAAGGGCATCGTTATCACTAACTAATCCCCTCGCTGGCAGCCTTGATAAAAAAAGAAAGAAAAAAAAAACAAACATTAAAAACTTTTAACACATTTGCCTTACAAACAAGGTGAGCATGTCCTCAGTGACCTGGACCGGTCGGACATGGGTCATATGCAAAACAAAGCACCATCCCTAGACACACATTGTGGACGAATATTATCAAATCGATGAAGCGGTTCATAAGTAAGTATTGATGAGGATGGTCGCGGCCCGCATGTCGAGTCCGCCGAGGCATTTGATGGTCTCGGAGTGTATTTATTTGAAGTTTGATGCACAATAAGCATACAAAGTTTCAAGCAAATCTGACTTACGGTTACAGAGATAGTAGGTATGTGAAAATTTTAACGCAAATTTTGACAGAAACTTTAACGCAAATTTTGACAGAAACTTTAACGCAAACTTCTAAGTCATTTGACCTTGACATAGGGGCACAGGGGCCGCATGAGTGGGACACAGAATTAATATAAGGATGATGACTAATAAGCATATGAAGTTTCAAGTCAATGTGACTTAGGACTGCAGAGATATAAGGTATTTAAAAACTTTAACGCAGATTTCGGACGGACGCACGGACACCCGATCGTCATTGTGATCACTATGTCTCGCTTTCCGCAACTAACGTACACATGCATGCACATGGACTAACGCTATATCCCCTCCTGTCTATTGGCGAGGGGATAATAAAGCAAAGATACCCCATCCGGGGAATCATATTGTATCTCCTGCCGATGACGAACATCCTCATAGCTACAGCCGTTCGAGTCATTTCAAAATACATGTAACTCTTAAACGGCTACAGATATGTGGCTGTGACTGGAGAAATATGGCTTATGGGTTTTGCGACCAGTGTAGATCCAGATCAGCCTGTGCATCCGCACAGGCTGATCAGGATCTGCACTGTTTGCCATTTATTCAATGCAACAACCATCACAGAGCTCCAGTTAAGGTGCCTAATTTGGAGGTAAATCTCTTATTTCTCCACCAAAAATGGCAAGTTGGGAGTGCTTTAGAATTGTCTCAATGAGACGATTCTAAAGGACTCCCAACTTGCCATTTTGGATGAAGAAATAACAAAATTACACCCCAAGTTGGTCAAATTACGCACCTTAACTGGAGCTCTGCCATCATCTTGCTAACGAGCAATATAGATCGTTATCAGGCAACGGGAGTGTGCTATTTGATCAGAAGCTACACAAATCCTAGAAGCCCCATTTCTCCAGTGACTGGAGAAATGGGCTTATTGGTTTTACAACCAGTGTAGATCTAGACCAGTCTGTGCATCCACCGTATGAAAACCGAGTCATTAGCATGTGCTTGTACGCAATTTTCTTAATTTCAATAAACTTTGTACGACGAAAATGTTCGTAAGTGCAAAGTTAGGATAGTCTGGAAATCCAATAATTGTTTAATACAAGAAAACATTGTTAATGTGAAATTTACAGACTATCATAATTTTGCACTTACAAACATTTTAGTCATACTAAGTTTAGTGAAACGAGCCGCTGCTCTTCATGAAATGAAAATATCTGAGATATGTAAAGAAATGTCGATCAAGCGTGCCAAGACAGCAGGTGTATGATACGTACATCACCCACCGTTCTATTATTTCCATTACAACACTTCCGAGTCACCTCTGTAGCTGTATTAACTCAGCTGTATTAGCTAGCGGCGAAAATATCCGTCAAACGAATTAGGAGTATATATATGTTTTATTTCTCTCTGTAAATATGTCTTGAAATTTCGTTAGAATTGTGTCCTCCGGACACAATTCTAATGAAATTCCAAGACATATTAATGACATTTATAAGGAGAAATAAAAGAAAATATGATGAATTGTCATCTGCTATTTTTGAACTATTTATAGCCCACAAATTTCCCAGCATGCAAAGAGTTAATGTATCAATATGTTGGTGGAATAGGGCCAAGAGTCAAAGTTTTCTCATGTATGTAATTTCCCGCAGTATCTGCTCTTCATCAAAAGCAAAATATCCGAGATATGTATGAAACTGTTGACCGAGCGTGCCAAAACAGCAGGTGTACGATACGATACATACATCACCCACCCAGGGCTTGAAACTAAGCAAAAATATGTAATAGCCAGCCGGGCTAGTAAGATTTGAAATTTACCAGCCCTTACAAGTTTCTACCAGCCCTTACGTCGCGCTGTCTCCATCTGAAGAAAACAATAGCTGTACCATAAGTAGCAATTCAGTTGTGCAAACAATACCTATTTAATTGTAATATTAATTATGTCTGTGGACCAATTTACATTGCTTGCTGTAGATGAAAAGAACTCCTAGCGTAGTTGTTCATATGTCTCGCCATGGCAGTAAACATATGATCTCTGGCTTGTACAAAAGCCAACAATAATCCAGTGGTGTTGCTGTTGTTACATCAAATCCGTCTGGAATGTTGGGCCCTGTGTTTTCGGTGAAGTCTTCTATTGCAAATATAAATAACAAGTATGTCTTACTTTTTATTTTACTATCTTGACAGTAAGCACTCATTTATTTGTATTCCCATTATAAGGTTCTGTGTAAATTTTGAAAATCGGTCCAGTATTTCTGAAATTCTAAAAAATTTCCCCATGTTAAATCCCCATAGACATCTTCACTCTGTAGTCTGTGAAGATGTCTATGGGAATTTCGCAATAAAATCAATATTTGACCAAATTTCACGAAACAAAAAAAAAGGCTCGTTCTTAAATTTTGCTTTAATTTAATATTATCACAAACAATATTGTTTTTGCATTGTTTATATAGCCGTACAATTTGGGCAGGTTTCGTGAAACAGACAGTAATTTATTTGTATTCCCATTATAAGGTCCTGTGTCGTTTGAATGACTGTACAAGCTGTACATTTCTTTCCAGCAAATGCCTTGAAATGGAATTGATATACACTATATAAATTCATGAAACTGTTGAAAACAGTATATTTTATTGCTCAGGACCGTCAACAGACATTATCCCCTATTATAATTAATTTATATTAACCAATTAATATATGTAAAATGACATAAAACAATGAAATTATTATTTCTCACAAATTCATTTTTAGGTCCGAAACTGTGTGGGGGCGACTTGCTCGCGTGTCAATCAATACGACCATTATTCTTTCACCTTAAAACTCACTTTTGATCGTAAATCAATGTAATTTTTTTGTTGAAACACATTCTCAATTGAATATATTCAGTGTTTCTTGCCAGTTTGGATCGGTTTTGATAATAAATATGCAAAACTACATGTACATGTATAACTTGGAAGTTGCATTTTCAAAAACACATACGCATACTCGTTTCAGCAAAATCAAGTGTGGTTCTATTCTTAGAAACAGTTACTCTATTACCATAATATGAAAGTGTAGTAACCTTTGTGAATAAATTAATTATAAATATCTCAAGTATCCAATGAAAATGTCCCGACAGGTGTCGCTAGCGTGGGAAAACTGCTACACATTATATTGCGGGGCGGTCATTACGGAAACAAACGAATGTTATCGATTCACGATTCGGACGCGTGTAGTTTCAAAACGCGATGTTTGATTGGCTATTGGCATGCAGACCAATGATATTTGACTTTAGGATTGCTATTCACCAATAGGGAAGCAGCTTACAACCAATTTCACCGACACATTTTTGTAAACAAACGCAGTCAGCGCGATGACTTTCACTTGATGTTCTAAACTAGTAAAGGCATATCAACTGGATTTTTTTACTCGCCACGCGGGCTGGTCAGACGTAAAAAATAACCAGCCCTTACTAAAATCTTCTAGCCACGGGCGAGCGGGCGAGCGTTAGTTTCAAGCCCTGCCACCGTGTGTTATTTCCACTCCGACATATCCGACTCCCCTCTGTAACTGGGCGAGCCAGTTAAGGTCAGACTCTAGCGATGATAGGATGAAAATGTCGGTCAAATTGGATGCTTGTATGCGATTTCCCAGGGTATCTGCTCTTCATCACAGCAATATAGCTGAGATATGTATATGTATGAAAATAGCAGGGGCCCGTTTCACTAAACTTTGGTTGTAAGTGCAAAATTATGATACAATGGTTTCTTGTAAACAATTATTGGATTTACATTTATTGAGCATAGGCTGCATGCAGCTATATTGCTGCATGCAGCCTATGCTCAATAAATGTAAATCGATCAATTGAAATTTCCAGACGATCCTAAATTTGCACTTACGAACATTTTAGCTTTACAAGGTTTAGTGAAACGGCCCCCTGGTGTACAATACGTACATCACCCACCATGTGTTATTTCCATTCAGACAAATTGAGACTCACCTCTGTAACTGGGCCAGCAGGTTAAGGTCGGCCTCCAGCGATGACAGGGCCAGGTACGCCTTGGCTTTCTGCTTCCTGAAAATAGCAACAGGTCACGTGTTTTCATATACCCATAAAGCGAAAAACGACAATCTGAGATACGGTGGTGCTTTTAACTCATGTGGGTTGGCCTTAAAATGACATAGTTCCAGCACAAAAATATTTACACAATTCCCTAACATTTGATTGGCCCGTAGCAAGTCTCTGTCCAAAATTTATATCCCAGTAAACTCCCATGCCGAACTACTTTCCGTAACCGTCAGGCGCAGTTAAAATAATTCTTAAGAAAACGGAAAATAAATACATATTCTTGATGAATTTATTTCAAATGCTGGTATTATAAGGAATGAATGGCCTTTTTGTTGAATTTATCGGGGATATAAACTTGGAAAAGTCGCGGGAATACTGGACGAGGCCTTCCGGCCTTCGTCCAGTATTCCCGCGACTTTTCCAAGTTTATACCCCGATAAATTCCATAAAAAGGCCATTAATTCCTATAATGAATGAACTGGGGGCGGTTTCATTAACTTTGTACGACTAAAACGTTCGTAAGTGCAAAATTATAACGTGAACTATTTCCTGTTACGTTTGAGACGTAGAAAAGCGGTCATTTTTGCAAACAAGAGGGCCATGATGGCCCTAATTCGCTCACCTGACTCCATGAACACCAGAGGAGAATGTGACATTGAGTTCATGTGTTTTAAAAAAATTGTGCTATTTTTAGATGGCGGTCATCTTGGATTAAGCGATGACTCATTTTACAAAATCTGAAAATGCTTCACCCAGCATCGGTCATGTGGTTCCTGAGAAAAAGACGTTAAAAATCTTGAATAAATGGACCTTTTGGTGGCTCCATCATGGGATGACAATAAATCAATCCCGATTTCCGACCAAATATTGCACCAGAGATGATCGCCTCATTGATACCTTCAATTTGATATATGACATGACCATATTCAGTCAAAAATAAAATTTTATCCCAATTTGACCCCACGGGCCACGCCCATTTTTGACCCCGGGTTACCATTTTAACAACTTTCAAAGAGCAATGTACATCGATCATTCCTACCAAGTTTCGTCGAAATCCGGCTAGCGGTTCATGAGAAGAAGATTTTTTTAAGAATTTATGCTATTTTTAGACGGCGGCCATCTTGGATTAGCGATGACCTCCATGTTAACAAATCTGAAAAGGCTTCACCCATGGACCATAACTTTTAAGTTTGGCTACCATGGGCCAAGCGGTTCATGTGAAGAAGAATTTTGAAATCTCTAATAAAAGAACGACCTTTTGACATTTCGGCGGCCATCTTGGATGACATAACAATCCGATTTGGACAAAAATTGTACCAGAGTGATCGCCTCAATGATACCTTCGATTTGATATATAACATGACCATATTCGGTCAAAAATAAAATTTGACCCCATGGGCCACGCCCATTTTTGACCCCGGCGTCACCATTTTAACAACTTTGAAAGAGCATTGTACATCGATCATTCCTACCAAGTATCGTCGAAATCCGGCTAGCGGTTCATGAGAAGAAGATTTTTTAAGAATTTATGCTATTTTTAGATGGTGGCCATTTTGGATTAGCGATGACCTCCATTTTAACATATCTGAAAAGGCTTCACACAAGAACGAATAAAAGAACGACCTTTTGACCTTTCGGCGGCCATCTTGGATGACATAACAATCCGATTTCGACAGAAAATGCACCAGAGTGATCGCATCATTGATACCTTCAATTTGATATATGACATGACCATATTCGGTCAAAAATAAAATTTGACCCCACGGGCCACGCCCATTTTTGACCCCGGGGTCACCATTTTAACAACTTTGAAAGAGCAATGTACATCGATCATTCCTACCAAGTTTTGTCGAAATCCGGTTGGCGGTTCTTGAGAAGATTTTTTAAGAATTTGTGCTATTTTTAGATGGCGGCCATCTTGGATTACGTAATGACGTCATTTTAACAATTTTGTAATCCCCCTACCTAAGGACCATGACCATGAAGTTTGGTGACTATAGACCCAATGTTTACCGAGGAGAAGACGTTTGAAAATGTTCACGGACGACGACGACGACGGACGACGACGGACACATTGCGGTAACAATAGCTCACATGAGCTTCGCTCAGGTGAGCTAAAAATAAAAACAATTAACCCACAAATGGTGCAGATCTTGATGAGACGGCTCATTACGAGCCCCTGTTTTCAAATATAGGAATTAGGTCTCTAGTGTTGAAAGGGTTAATAATAATTGTCAGTAATTTTTGTTTATTTTATGAAAAGTTCAATGTTTGCTTATTTTTCAGCTCATAATAAGTAAACTTTGAACTATATATCAACAAGAATATTAACTAGATGGCCGCGGCCTGCATGTCGCGCCTTGTGGCGAGGCATGGACACTAAAAAAAAAGATATAGTATAACAAAAAACTTTAAACAAAAAACTTAACCAAAAACTTTAACCGGACACACGTACGTACGTACATACGTACGTACGTACGCCAAAGTGCCGACTATATCGCGCTTTCCGCAAGTGGGCGGGAAAATTTTTTAACCAAAAACTTCAAAGTAATTTGACCTTGACATTGGGCACAGGGGCCGCATGGGAGGGGGGTAGAATGAAAATATAGATGATGATAAACACCCATGTGAAGTTTCAAGGTAATGGGCAAAGCAGTTGCAGAGATATAGTATAACGAAAAACTTTAACCAAAAAACTTAACCAAAAACTTTAACCAAAAAACTTAACCAAAAACTTCAAAGTAATTTGACCTTGACATTGGGCACAGGGGCCGCACGGGAGGGGGTAGAATGAAAATATAGATGATGATAAACACCCATGTGAAGTTTCAAGGTAATGGGCAAAGCAGTTGCAGAGATATAGTACAGTGGAACCCCTCTAAACCGAACACCCTGGGGACAGACTGAAAAGTTCGGTTGATAGGGGTTTTCGGTTTAGAGGGGTTTTCTATTTCCAGTTAAGGAAATGTATGTTTTCCATCATTAACACTTGGATTTGTATAGTATATACCATTATTACCATATTGAAAGCAAATGAGACGATTCTAAAGCACTCCCAACTTGCCATTTGTATGGAGAAATAAGAAATGTACCCCCAAATTACGCTCGGCTACCCAGTTGTGTAATTCCCAATAAACAGAGTGCAGATGACATGGGATAAAGGCCCCTAAGTACTTTGTGCCATTGTGGAACTTTCTCGATCAGCTGGAGCGCTCTTTTAAGACCAGAATGAGTTTTTTTTATTGACATTGCAAATAGTGCAGATTCGCAAGAGGTATAGCAAATAGTGCAGATTCGCAATGTAATCCGAGTCTACGGTCTACACTGGTCGCAAAGAGCATAGGACACATTTCGCGTGTGCTGTGTAGTTACCGCGAGCTGCTACAATAGCCCACAGGCTACAGTCACGAGTTTACAGCTTCGTTAAGTAATTATCAGATTATCTCAATTAAATCGGTCGGATGGGTTCACAAATAATGTGCTCGATTATTTTATTTCCATAATTGTTACGTACGTGTATAATTAAATTGTGAACCATGCTATTGTAATGAGCTTGTAAAACAGCAAACATGTCTCGTATTTAGGTCGCATGTATTGAATAGATTCTTAACTTTTTAATGCCGCTTATGACGTTAAAAAAACACGCCGCTTAGCGCATTACACGCATGGATAGCGCGTAATTTGATCAATTTTGTTATTTCTTCCACACAAATGTCAAGTTGGGAGTCCGTTAGAATCGTCTCATTCTCGTGGCTCCGCATTTTGGGAACCAGAGCTGAAAAATACTACCGGGAACCAGTCTATTGTAAACACGGTGTGATTTTGACACCCGCTTGAAACAGCAACATTGAAATTGGGCGCGGTGTATTTCTTGGATGACATCCTGACATGTGACCGTGTTTCCGGTTTTCCGGTTTTCCGGGGTTATTTTAACGCTGAAGAAATATGGTTTTGGGACTTGAAATGGCGTCCGGATTACGGAGTAGAGGGGTTCCGGAATAGAGGGGTAGAAACTAATGTGTTTATATAGCAGAATATTCGGGACGTGGTAGTATGTTCGGTATAGCGCGAATTCCGGTATAGAGGGGGGTCCGGTTTGGAGGGGTTCCACTGTATAACGAAAAACTTTAACCAAAAAACTTAACCAAAAACTTTAACCAAAAAACTTAACCAAAAAACTTAACCAAAAACTTTAACCAAAGAACTTAACCAAAAACTTTAACCAAAAGACTTAACCAAAAACTTTAACCGGACACACGTACGTACGTACGCCAAAGTGCCGACTATATCGCGCTGTCCGAAAGCGGGCGCGACAAAAACTAGATGGCCGCGACCAGCTTGTCGCACCCGCCGAGGATTTAACCAAAAACATTAACCCAGACGCACATACGTACACCAATGTGCCGGCTATATTATTGTGAGTACGGTATTTGGACTTTTGAAAATCAATGCACATTTAGCTAAAATGCATGTGTAAAATGTAAATGCCTGAACTAGAGTTCTATTTAACATTAACATACCTGTCACCTGCGATGTTGTAAATACTCAGCAAACCTCGTAGATGAAGAATAAACTCGTCAAAGTCCCGCTTACTGTAAAAGGTAACAGAAACACGAATCAGAAATATTGATTTAACGACGTTTAACCATTTCAAGCCTGTATAGTGGTATTGGCAAACAGTGAAGATCCAGATGAGCCGGCTCGTGACGAGCCGTCTCGTCAGGATCTGCACTTTTTGCAAGTAATTTTCATAATTTTGAGAGCAGAGCAAAGACAGCCCCTTTTCATAAGATGGACTAGTCTGAAAATCATTTTGTGATGATTGGATTTGTTACAAAATTAACATATCACAATCCATTTCAGTGATTTAGGGGTGAAAGGGTTAACCTACTTGATGCAGATACAGATAACATTTCAGCATATAGTTTACATCTTTTTCTTAGATCTCCATCTCATTTGAAAAAAGCCATGTATTTTGTACCCAAGAACATGTGCGATATCTCATGATCTTACACGAGTGATGATTTAAAGGTACACGCCCACTCAGTAGGCACAAAATGTTCTTTATATCAGAGACATCATCCGAGACATGTTCTGGCAAAATAAACATTAATTCACCATTACCCCACGTATTGATTGGAAATGTTATACATATTATATCAGCCGTAAATTTACACACCGATATCAGGGGCGATAACCGTGTTTCCATAACGGTCATTACTATTTAGTATCTGTATTTATTTTTTGATGTCCAATGATGATACTTTATAATGTGTCAAAAATATTATTTTTTCAGATGATGCATTTAAATAGTATAAATAATTAAAAAAATATCATGCCTCATTTGCATATGAAAATAGCCTGATACATGTACCACCGCGCGTCACTATCAGCAAAATAAACATTACTAAATGATTATATCTGAATAACGGGCACTCGTAATTTTTAGAACTGGTGGAATCGTGACACAATTATGCACTTATTTAAGTCCTATAAAGAACATGTTGTGCCTTCTGAGTGGGCATGTACCTTTAATATGCTATTTATTAAACGAGTTTGCTGAAATTAATCAACGAGTTTAATAAAGTCCATATTAAAACATCACAAATGTCAGATTCTAATTATTGCATAAACACATCATCATACATTGAAGCTGTGGTCCCCAAACCTGATTTCTGTAACAAGCTAATATACATATTTATTACACTGGTGTATTATTTATTAGCGTACTAATACACTGAGAGCACTTATGCAATAATTAAAATTTACGATATTTTTCGTAAACCCGACGTTGAAAGTTAACAATATGTTGAAAGCAAATATGAATAGAATTCTGCATTTGCTATAAAAATTCCGTCAACATTCCACATCATTAAACATAATTTTCATAACAAATCGCACATCTTCTTACAATTTCACCTGGCTCGTCTCATTTGATGGTTGTCCGTCCAACAACGATTAAAATTGCCAAAAACCCAATTGAATTCAGTTAAAAGTATCAAAAAGCAAAACAAATTTTGTGGTACCTTTGTCATACTGCAGAAAACAATAAACAGACGACAAATATAGCATATTTTTATTAGTTTCCATGAAACAAGGAGACAATTCTAATGAAATGTCAAGACATGTTTTCATTTCAAAGCAAACTATTCAATAACAGTAGTGTGATTGATTATATTTTACCCAATTACAATTTTGAAATACCCAATTGCTTCAGAAATGATGGAGGGACAATACTCAATTACTAATTCCTTATCTGGAGCCCTGACACACAGACAAGAATATACCTGTATGTAGTATATAGACTAAGCAACGTGGCGCCAAATGACAAATTTCACCAATTCTAACGTCAAGGACGTCACACAGGCTGTTCTAAGGAAAGTAACTTGTGATTTTCCAAGTCAGTAACCTGTTTATAAGACTAGTATTTTACTGTAAACTGGCGGTCAGACAGACACATGATACACAGCAGTACCTCAGAACACGTGCGGTATTTCATGAAAAAAAAATTTTCATAGCAAATGCGTCAACTTTCGACATTTACAGAAAATATCAGTTTCTGTAAATATATTTCATGAACTAGATGGTTGAGGCCCGCATGTCGCACCCATCAAAGCTTTGATAGTACAGTGTAATCTCTCTAAATCGGACACCCTGGGAGGTCTGGTGTCCGGTTTAGAGATGTTCCACTGTAAACCAGGCATTTTACCATTCCGTTACATATTTGGATGCTTTGCAATCATGAACATACATCATCATCTGAGATAAATAGAATAGTAGCTTAGTGCCGTGAATGGGAAAAAATATCTGGCAAGGCTCAGGAAACGGGATGGGCGAGGCTCTACCGAGCATATCCCGTTTCCGTGCCGCGCCAGATATTTTTTCCCATTCACGGCACTAACATACTATTCTATTTATCCCGTCAACACCTACAAATTGCTGTAAAATGCATAAATAGTATTGACTGGATATCAAAAATGTTTCACGGCACATATGCACCGTGTTGACGGGATAAATGACAAAGAAACCGATCAAAAATAAAATCACAAACTTTATCTTGGTGTTCAGTAGAGGTTCGACTGTATACAGAAAAACTTTAACCCGGATGCACGCCAATGTGCCAACTATATCGCGATGTCCGCAAGCGTGCAAAATCACATGACTTGTCGCATATGGACAAGGCTAACACTATCTGCAGCCGCCAATGTTTATTGTGGAAATTAAAACAAGAACCACTTACATTAGGAGTTCTGCTAGTTCTTCACAACTCTGAAAATGAAAAATATGTTTGTTGCCGTGACTGGAGAAATAGGGTTATGGGGATGTTTGTTACCAGCGTAGATCGGGATCAAATAGCACAATCCTGTAGCGATCTATACTGCTTGTGAGAAGCCTGAAAGACGATTCTTTGATGCAACAACAGTGCGGATGCACAGGCTGATCTGGATCTGGATCTACACTGGCCGCAAAATCCATAAGCCCCATGTCTCCAGTCACAAACACATTTACTCCCATCACATTTGAAATAACCACTGTGGCAGACTTTCCAAGCTTGATTGGTCGAAGATGAAGTCCACCCTGTTCAAAACATCAATTAAAATTTCTTGAATCAGAAAACACATGCAAAATTTTCTACAAACAAATTACCAATTTGCCCCAGAGAACATTCCAAGTACAATCTGAAAACTCACATTCACAATCAATCGGTTTGATTGGAAGAGACTAGTCATAGGCATCGACGTACAACTTAATTATTTGTTATTATCAAATAATCTCTGCAATAGTACAAACGCAAATTGGACGTACAGACAGCGTTATACCCAGGGCAGCAGATAAGCATGTATTGGGGGTAAACTAGCATTGAAATAAAACTATGTAGTTCAGTAAATCAAGGTGAAAGATATTTCAGGGGGAATAAAAAGGTTAACCCTGTTAGCAGTCGGACTGACTACTTACGGACGAGGCCTCCTGGTGCTCGACGCGAACGTCCTTGACCCCGCCCTGGCCATCGAGCATGATCTCGACCCGGAACATCTCCGCGGTCAGGTATATGTGGTTCTCGGGTACGGACGGTGGGGTGAACATCATCCCCAGTTGCCGGGCAATCAGCTCCAGCCGCTCCACCAGTGACTGCTGGTTCACGACTGGAATATAAACAAGGGCATCGTTATCACTAAGCTAATCCTGTCGCCGGCAGCCTTGATTATAAAAAAAAATTGTATTTGTTCACGTCTCCGGTAGTGAAGTCCAGTGTTGTACACCCTAGACCATACACCATCCTCGCGGAAATATTGAAAATAAATAGGGTTCTTACTCATGCCATGATAACCATGTATACCAGATTTGATAAAGATCTGTCAAGCAGAACTAGAGTTATCAGGAGGACAAGCGTGCCCAACACTGATGCTTTTCGAACGAGGCTTTAATACCAAGTAGAACTCTGAATAAACTAGATTTGTCAGTAAGCGAGGCTTACGGAATACCCCCCCGCGTGGACCCAGGTGCGTGTCCGTGTGCCTGACATATATGAAAGGTAGTGGTCATAGATTTGATCGTTATCAGATGCCACAATGTTAATGTGTTGTTTTTTTTGCAAAAAGTATAACTGTGGTGAAGACCCAGATTGGGGGTCAGTCCCAGAACAGGAGCCAAAAAATATGACGTCAATCCCAGAACGGGGGCCAATCTGATAATGGCCGAAAAAGGCAGGAAAATTACACACATTGGACATTAGAAATAGGAAACGCATACGTTTAATTCACTTTATTGCTAAACACTTCACGTGGGTAATGTACATTTGGCCACGATGACAAACCCAATGTCTTCGCTAGCTGTCGCCATTATTTTATCTGGACACATGCAGCCAGAGCGTGACATTACATCACTAACTTTGACGTAATTCAAGCTTGAAATCAAAACGGTTTAATCCAGAACGTGTGTAATTGGCCACCCAATCTGGTAAAAATTTACCCCCGTTCTGGAATTTGGCCCCCGATTGGAGTCTTACAATATATACAAGAGCACATGAAATTAGAGGTGCACCGAAACGGTCAAACCCGTATTGCGATATATTGCGATACAACAAACCCATATTGCAATACGTATTGCGATATTATACCATGTATGAACAAATAATAATAAAAACAAACAGGAGATAAAAACAGTCTTTATTGTTTATTATTGTCATTAGAACACATCAAAACACTGTGTGGGTCAGGACTGCCCAGAAACGGTTGACATTAATGATTATTTAAGGTTTTTCTTTAAGAAAATGAGTATGTCAACCGTTTCTGGACAAAATGCTGCCCTCTGTGCGGTCACAATGTCACCAGCTGTGCTAAACACTCGCTCCGACGGCACTGAGGTAGCAGGAATGCACAGCCGTTTCCTAGCGAGCTGTGCTAGTAGAGGGAACTTCCACTGGTGCTCCTTCCACCACTGTAACGGGTTGAAATTCAATCTGGACGAGAGGAAAATTAAAGATTTGTCGAGGCCCGATACATTATGAACCCGTGTTCCCCTAAACCTATGGAAATACCTCCATAATGCCGCCGCTCGTGTTTAGTAAATAGCATGCGAAAATCGGCGAACTTCAATCTGCAAAATTAGCCGGGTGCCCGATACCCGAGACGTGTAGAAATCGCGACGGACGTGTACATTTTCCAATGTCACATGCCCGACGGGCACCTGTTTTAAAAACGCATAAACTTAATAAAACTGGACAGTAGAAAGGTTTTTCTAAATTCTTTCAAATTACAAATTGTTTACACCGGAATTGAAAGTCGTCTACAAGCGGACAGGTGTAAATTCGCGTTTTCGCTTACTGACATCTTGGCCCTATGACGAGTCGGCCGATCGATACCTCGGGTGCGGGTAAAAACGTACCCGATACCTCGCCCCCGGTATGACTAGAAACCGGAGAGGACCGGAAAGGAGATTTCTGGGTCCGGGTCGTTTCGTCCTAATTTGTTTGTATATGTGTTTATACTACAAGCCTATTATGAATTGGCAATGTCCTCTGATGTAATTACTGATGTTTTAATTAGAGATTGGCGAGCATTGTAAATGGTCAGACTACGCGAATCCACTGCCTGGTCTGGCCGCTAATGCAATAAGCCGGGATTTGTCGGAGATCGAGACCCAATTCACATTAGACTGGTTCCCGGTAGTATTGTTTCGCTAGGATGCGCATCCGACAGGGTGCCAGTCTAGTGTGGACTACCTGACTGACGTCGCGTGTATTGATGTTTGATATGGCCTTGTGCCCCGCGGTGTGAAATTTACACGTAGTAATACTTGACAAGCGCGGTATGTTTGAAGTCTTAGTCTTGTGACGTCACTGTAGACGAATCAGCATCGTGTAAACATAGTTTGCCAACTAATGATGGAGTTTTATAACATACGCGGAATTGCATTTTGCCTATTGGAATACACGACATGGAATACTTATCGGGAATTACCGTTAATGGCATCATGAAATATTTTTCATGGAAAATGTTTAATGTCGCCAAAATGACACTGACCATATCGGGCAAGGTAAATGTTTTGAAAAGAGCGTTGTGTCAATGTATGCGAATGTAATCAATGACTAATTGGATCCGACCAGTTTCAATTCAAGGGCAAGTGTCTCAAAAAAGTTTTTTGTGATAACTGTTATCGCTAGACAAGGAAACTGGCCGTAGCAGTGACAGATTGATTGTTTAAGCTCCGCCTGTTGCGTCCAGCGGGAGATGTTTTGATTATTATAGAAATGAATGGCCTTTTTGTGGAATTTATCGGGGTATAAACTTGGAAAAGTCGCGGGAATACTGGACGAAGGCCGGAAGGCCTCGTTCAGTATTCCCGCGACTTTTCCAAGTTTATATCCCCGATAAATTCCACAAAAAGGCCATTCAATCCTTATAATTCCAGCATTTTAAATAAATTCATCAAGAAAATGTGTTTATTTTCCGTTTTCTTAAGAATTATTTTAACTGCGCCTCACGGTTACGGAAAGTAGTTCGGCATGGGAGTTTACTGGGATATAAATTTTGGACAGAGACTTGCTACGGACCAATCAAATGTTAGGGAATTGTGTAAATATTTTTGTGCTGGAATTATCAGTGTATATAGGAAGTTAGTAACAGCTACGGTGTTAAATTTGTGTTTACAAACTTTACGCACATAATTTGCTGTAAAACTTCCAGATGTGTTGGACGTCCGAGATTACTCACTACATGTATTAGTCATCTAATTGTGGCGTGTTTATTAAAAATATTAAAAATTATGTTTTTAATGATTTTGAATAATTTTGCACAATTATTTTAACACAAGATGGCGACCGAGAATATGGCCTAAATATCGCGATACGCGAAAACCGTACCGCGATACGTATCGTCAGGATGACATATCGCAATATACCGGTATATCGATGCACCACTACATGAAACTATGCCTTACTTTTCAGGGCCCTGTGAAGCTGGTCGAGACAATTCTGGAGCTGAGGTTTCTCGAGAGCTTCAGATTGCACCCGTTTGTCCTGAAAGGGTATGTACACATACAGAAACAGAGCTCCAGATAAGCTGCGTATTTGCTTAAATACCCAATTAAAATTGCCAAAAACCCAATTGTAATCAGAAGTTGCGAGTATCAAAAAGCAATAACAATTTTGTAGTACCTTTATCATGCTGCAGAAAACAATAAACAGACCACAAATAAAGCATAGTTTTCTTATTATCCGTTAAAACACATCTTGGTAATTCATTAGAATTGTTTCCAAAGAGACAATTTTAATGAAATGCCAAGACATGTTTTCATTTTGAAGCAAACTATTCAATAATTGCTGTCTGCTGTGTGTAAACATTAGTGTGATTTTATTTTACCCAATTAAAATTTTGAAATACCCAATTGCTTCAGAAATGATGGAGTGAAAATAATCAATTACTAATTCCTTATCTGGAGCCCTGCAGCAACGTGACAGACTCAATTGATTGGGGCTTCACGCCCGTTCAAACAAGGTCATATGTGGCTGTGACTGGAGAAATGTTTTTTTTTGGGTTATGCGTTCAGTGCAGATCCAGATCAGTCTGCATCCGCAGTCTGCTCAGGATTTGCACAGTTCGACATTCCATCAATAAAACACCCGACATGCTTCTAACAAGCAATCTAGATCGTTAGCAGAAAACAGGAGGGTGCTGTTTGATCATGAGCGACACTGGTCACAAATCCCATAAGTCCCATTTCTCCAGTCACGGCCACATATTCAGACATAAATGCACATGTGTAACAAACAAAATGTGAATTCCGATAGTCATAAATAGCAATACAGGGCTCCAGATAAGCTGCGTATTTGCTTAAATACCCAATTAAAATTGCTCAATTGAAATCAGAAGTAGCGAGTATCAAAAAGCAATACAAATTTTGTGGTACGTTTATCATGCTGCAGAAAACAATAAACAGACCACAAATATAGCATATATTTCTTATTTTCCATGAAAACACATCTTGGTATTTCATTAGAATTGTCTCCAAGGAGACAATTCTAATGAAATGCCGAGACAAGTTTTCATTTCGAAGCAAACTATTCAATAATTGCTATCTGTTGATGTGTAAACAGTAGTGTGATTTTAGTTTACCCAAATAAATTTTTGGAAATACCCAATTGCTTCAGAAATGATGGAGTGACAATACTCAATTACTAATTCCTTATATGGAGCCCTGTTTCCTGGCATCATTTTTACCACATCCATGACACTCTAGATTTGTGGCTGTGACTGGAGATAAGGGGCTTATGGCATTTGTGACCAGAATATTTCCTGATCCAATAGCACTCATGTAGCCTGACAACGATCTTGGTCATAATTACAGATAAATTGTTCACGTTTAGATTGCACGTAGTCAATTTCTCCAGTCACAGCCAAGATTAACCCTTTCAACACCACAGGCCTGTATAGTGGTATTGGCAAACAATGTAGATCCAGATGAGCTGGCTCGTGACGAGCCGTCTCATCAGGATCTGCACTTTTTGCAAGTAATTTTCATATATGTTTTAACAAAAACACCTTTTTCACAAATGGAATAGTCTGAAAATCACTGTGTGACAATTTGATTGGTCGAAAAATGAACATATCAAAATCCATTCCAGTTAGTTTGGGGTGAAAGTTGTCACGCCACACCACGGAATTCAATACGTACACTCATGAGGGCCATTCTAACAGCCTTAATGCTGTCACTCCAAGACTTGTGTTGTCCACATCTGCCCCTCAGTCGCTGCATCAGATTTCTGGACGTCCCTGGACCCTTGTCTGCAAAAATATCAAATATTTACAATATACTGAATAGGAACACAGGCATGTTATACAGAGCTCCAGTTAAGGTGCGTAATTTGAAGGTACATTTCTTATGTCTCCATCAAAAATGGCAAGTTGGGAGTGCTTTAGAATCGTCTCAATGAGACGATTCTAAAGGACTCCAAACTTGCCATTTTTGATGAAGAAATAACAAAAATTTCACCCCAAGTAGGTAAAATTAAACAGCTTAACAGGAGCTGTTATATGTAGCAATAATTGGTACATATATCAGAGCTCCCAATAAGGAGCGTATTGCCGTATTTTACGCACTTATTTGAGCTGCATATGCATTGATTTTCAAATTGAGTAGTGGAAATAAGAAAATAAAGTTAAAAATTTACTCAGTTGAGCTGCAAAAAGCATTTTACAGCTGAATGAATTAAATGTTCAACTGTATTACGGTATAAATAAGTGAATAAGTAATAATACACTCAAATAAGTGAATTTGTTTTATGTTTTAATCATTTGTTCCCTATTTAATAATGAAGAAAATCAATAATCCATTTGTAAAAATAAAATATGCATTGAATTTGAAACTAGAGAAAGTAAGCAGGTGCTCACGTATACCCATGGCCGACGCCTGGACTGACCAAAAAAATAAAAAAAAAAACAAAAAAATTTAAAAAAAAAAAATAACCAATAGGATAAAAAATAAACAATTTGCGATAAAAAAATACAATTTTCGAGAAAAAAATTATTTATTTTTTCGAAAATTGTCATTTTTTATCGCCAATTGTTTATTTTTATCGCCAATTGTGAAAGTGGCGATCGCCAGCGGAATCCCTGACCGACAAATAAAAACTAACGCAAATATTTTAAAAAAAATAATTTGACCTTGAACATGAAGGTCGCATGGGTATGGTATGGAATGAAGATATGGATGATGATAAGAAAGTATATGAAGTTTGAATTCAATCAAGACTTACCATTGTAGAGATAATGGGTACCCAAAAATGTTAACGCAAATCTTACGGACAATATGTTTTGGGTAATTTGACCTTGGACATGAAGGCCACATGGGTGTGGTATGGAATGAAAATATTGATGATGATAAGCAAGTATATGTAATTTCAAGTCAATCCAACTGACAGTTACAGAGATAATGGGTATCCAAAAACTTTAAAGTGAACGGACATACGAACGGAATTACGAAAACTATATACCCCTTGACATACTTTGTATGCCGGGGGTATAATCAGGGGGCACAATACTCTTTAGAAACAAAGCTTATCTGGAGCTCTGATATATTATAAGAGTGTTCCTATCAGAGCTCCAGATAAGCTGCGTATTTGCGTAAATATCCAATTACAATTGCCAAAACAAAAAAGCTAATTGAAATCAGAAGTAGCGAGTATCAAAAAAGCAATAACAAATTTGTGGTACCTTTATCATGCTACAGAAAACAATAAACAGACCACAAATATAGCATATTTTTCTTATTTTCCATGAAAACACATCTTGGTATTTTATAAGAATTGTCTCCAAGGAGACAATTCTAATGAAATTCCAAGACATATTTTCATTTCGAAGCAAACTATTCAATAATTATACCTACTTTTTTGGAAAAAAATGGGTATATTGTTTTTTATACCTACTTTTTTGGAAAAAAATGGGTATATTGTTTTCGTCACGAGTGTCCGTCCGTCCGTCACGTTTCTTGTAACTTGAAAACTTTTTCACCTTCATACCTACGCGCCTGATATTTGGTATGTAGCTTCGTTATCATGTGCAGATGCGCAAAGTGAATTCGGATTTTTCATCCGACCCTCCATCATGGATTATCTCCCCCTTTCGGACTCAGAATTTCCCATTTTTTCCTTGTAACTCGAAAAACTTTTTCACCTTCATGCCTACGCGCCTGATATTTGGTATGTACCTTCGTTATCATGTGCAGATGCGCAAAGTGAATTCGGATTTTTCATCCAACCCTCCATCATCGATTATCTCCCCCTTTCGGACTCAGAATTTCCCATTTTTCCCTTGTAACTCGAAAAACTTTTTCACCTTCATACCTACGCGCCTGATATTTGGTATGTAGCTTCGTTATCATGTGCAGATGCGCAAAGTGAATTCGTATTTTTGATCCGACCCTCCATCATGGATTATCTCCCCCTTTCGGACTCAGAATTTCCCTATTTTTCATTGTAAGTCGAAAAACTTTCTCACCTTAATACCTACATTTCTGATATTTGATATGTAGCTTCGTTATGATGCGCAAAGTGAATTCGGATTTTTCATCCGACCTTCCATCATGGATTATCTCCCCCTTTCGGACTTACAATTTCACTATTTTTCCTCGTAGGTCGAAAAACTTTTTCACCTTAATACCTACGCGTCTGATATTTGGTTCGTAGCTTCGTTTTGATGTGCTGATGCGCAAAGTGAATTCGGATTTTTTATCCGACCCTCCATCATGGATTACCTCCCCCTTTCGGACTTAGCATTTGGGGAAAGTGGGTATATTGCGATGGCGCGTCATCGACTTTTTCTAGTTTCTGTCTGTTGATGTGTAAACAGTAGTGTAATTTTATTTTACCCAAATAAAATATTGAAATACCCAATTGCTTCAGATATGATGGGAGTGAAAATACTCAATTACTAATTCCTTATCTGGAGCCCTGGTTCCTATTCAGTATAGTGTAGCTTCATGTAAACATGATGGAACTCTAGTTTTCAATAGAGACCCGTTGAGGCATTTTGACCCTTGAAATTATGATTTTGACTCTGGGGAAATTTGTATTAAAGGAGAAATAAAAAATTAATATTTTCATTTTATTTCGTCATAAATTATCAAGTTCATGTAATAATAGAATGAGAACAAGAGTGCCGTAAGTCACAAAATACGCCCGTAGAAGATGGGCCAGACAGCGAAGATGCAGATATGTGAAGCTGTCACCAAGGCAAGAAACATTAATGAGAATTTGAAACTCTATAGCATTATTTCCTCCCCTCGTTGTGCTAAACATGTATACTAATTTAGGTAGAGATGTGTAAAGTAGAAATTATGTAGAATTGGATACAAAAATGTAGAAAAAAGGGCTAAGTTAAAAAGGTGATATTTTTGTTAAAAAAATATTCTTTCGGCATAATATTCTTCAATATGTGTAGAAGACGTGTGTATAGTTTCAGATCAATCGACTGAACGGTTTTAGAGGAGTTGTGTACACAAACTATGCAGTTATTCTGTCCGCTACCCGCCCGCCCCACGGTAAAACATAATATGTACCGTCGTATAAAAGACTTAATATAAAATAAATAAATATGAAAATATTTTGTCTTTGATGATGTCATAGTGGTAACGCACATACTCCA
>CM055281.1:15893873-15931331 GCA_029237695.1 Conchocele bisecta | reverse complement strand
TGGAGTATGTGCGTTCCACTATGACGTCATGAAAGAAAAAATATTTTTATATTTATTTATATTAAGTCTTTTATACGGTACATATTATGTTTTACCGCGGGGCGGGTGGGCGGCGGACAGAATAACTACATAGTTTGTGTACACAACTCCTCTAAAACCGTTCAGTCGATTGATCTGAAACTATACACACATCTTCTACACATAGTGAAGAATATTATGCCGAAAGAATATTCTTTTAACAAAAATATCACCTTTTTAACTTGGCCATTTTTTCTACATTTTTGTATCCAATTCTATATAATTTCTACTTTACACATCTCTACCTAAATTAGTATACATGTTTAGCACAACGAGGGGAAGAAATAATGCTATAGAGTTTCAAATTCTCATTAATGTTTCTAGCCTTGGTGACAGCTTCACATATCTGCATCTTCGCTGTCTGGCCCATCTTCTACGGGCATATTTTGTGACTTACGGCACTCTTGTTCTCATTCTATTATTACATGAACTTGATAATTTATGACGAAATAAAATGAAAATATTTATTTTTTATTTCTCCTTTAATACAAATTTCCCCAGAGTCAAAATCATAATTTCAAGGGTCAAAATGCCTCAACGGGTCTCTATTGAAAACTAGAGCTCCATCATGTCTACATTAAGCTAGAGCTCCATCATGTCTACATGAAGCTAGAGCTCCATCATGTCTACATGAAGCTAGAGCTCCATCATGTCTACAGTCTATATGAAGCTAGAGCTCCATCATGTCTACATGAAGCTAGAGCTCCATCATGTCTAAATAAAGCTAGAGCTCCATCATGTCTACATGAAGCTAGAGCTCCATCATGTCTACATGAAGCTAGAGCTCCATCATGTCTACATGAAGCTAGAGTTCCATCATGTCTACATGAAGATAGAGTTCCATCATGTCTACATGAAGCTAGAGCTCCATCATGTCTACATGAAGCTAGAGCTCCATCATGTCTACATGAAGCTAGAGCTCCATCATGTCTACATGAAGCTTCACTATACTGAATAGGAACCAGGGCTCCAGATATAGAGAATAGTAGGTTAGTGCCGTGAATGGGAAAAAATATCTGGCAAGGCTCAGGAAACGGGATGGGCGAGGCTCTGCCGAGCACATCCCGTTTCCGTGCCGCGCCAGATATTTTTTCCCATTCACGGCACTAACCTACTATTCTATTTATCCCGTCAACACCTTCAAATGGCTGTGAAATGCAAAAAGTTGTATTGACTGGATATCAAAAATGTTTCACGGCACCGTGTTTCACGGCACATACGCACTGTGTTGACGGGATAAAAGGAATTAGTAATTGAGTATTTTCACTCCATCATATCTGAAGCAATTGGGTATTTCAATATTTTATTTGGGTAAAATAAAATTACACTACTGTTTACACATCAACAAACAGAAATTATTGAATAGTTTGCTTCGAAATTAAAACATGTCTTGGAATTTCATTAGAATTGTCTCCTTGGAGACAATTCTTATAAAATACCAAGATGTGTTTTCATGGAAAATAAGAAAAATGTGCTATATTTGTGGTATGTTTATTGTTTTCTGTAGCATGATAAAGGTACCACAAATTTGTTATTGCTTTTTTGATACTCGCTACTTCTGATTTCAATTTGCTTTTTTGGCAATTGTAATTGGATATTTACGCAAATACGCAGCTTATCTGGAGCTCTGATAGGAACACTCTTATAATATATCAGAGCTCCAGATAAGCTTTGTTTCTAAAGAGTATTGTGCCCCCTAATTATACCCCCGGCATACAAAGTATGTCGAGGGGTACAGGGCTCCAGATAAGGAATTTGGCATTGGGTACTGCTACTCCATACTTTTGAAATCAATTGGGTATTTTAAAAACGTTACCCCATCAATTTTTTTTCAACTGGGTATTTCCATATTTTGATTACAAAAACCGATTCGGAAACAAATCGTAATAATTTATGTATTAATGGTAATGTTTTGTTCATATAATTAATTGAAGCAGCGTTATGCTTACATGTGTATGGTAACACTGTTTCCCTTACTTATAAGAACACCAAAATGATTAGTCCCAAGTTTTCAAAGATTCCAAGTACATATAAGTAACTGTTACTAGAGTAATTGCATGGGCTTATGGCATTTGTGACCTGTGTAGTTCCGGATCTGCTAGCACACTTATAGTTATAAGTTATGTAACAAGCAGTATCGTGTATTCAAAAATCATGCGAGATGTTTCATTATCTGAATGACAAACAGTGCATACGCTGATCAAGAATGCTTTGATTGGCAGATTGATCTTTGCAACACGGGATCCAGTTTTTTTTTGCCGAGCCACGTTTGACAGCAATTCATCAATAATGTCAATCACGATTAATTTGGCGTCTCCACACACCGAGCTCAACAAAATGACTGTATGATGCCTTGTGCAATGGATTGAGATTCCATCTTTGCATCGGTCGTAAAATAAATCGAAATAAGGTTAACATTGGTGGTGGACTTTTGCAATTTTTTTCTTCCACGTTTGTTGTGGCCACCATTTTGTTGCGCCACGTGTCGCCAATGTTCTACGAAAAAAGCTGACATGATCCGATTGTGTTATTTATAGTGTCTATCGCTACTACAATTATATTAATTGGTGAATTCGGGCGCCGTTCAACTCGTCCTATTTTAACTTAGTTAATTCGACCGCCATTTTATTCAACGTGTGCGTTGGTCGAAATAGTAATAATGTTACCATATTTTCATTTATTGCTTATGATACTGTCCCACATGTAAAATATAAACCTGACACATTCAAAATAATAAAATGTCTGTCACGGACGTTTTTCGTTGCATCTCCTTGAGTAGACTCGGTGTCGCCGAAACAAGCAGTTTCACATCGATTTCAATTTAAGAAAATAGACTAGTAATGAGCGTTGATGTCCGGTTCACAATAGTGTCGCATTGCCGTTTTTTTTCCACAATTATTGATTTGAAAATCAGTAATATTTTCCGTAAATGACGTAATTGATAGGCCCTCTTATCCGATTTTTTTTCTCAAAATCAATATGGGCAAAAACGGCCGATGCGATAAGGGTGGAAATTTTAGATTGTGGTTCATTAACTTGGAACGGTACCCGAAACAACTGCCGTGTGATGGGTTACTAGAGTTTCGTATCGAGTTGGGCCCATTTTTTTTCCGCTGAGAGTCGGAATCTCTCCCGCTATATCCTGGAGTTCAAATCGAATACACCCGAAAACTGGTTTCCAGCTGTTATCAGTGATATACAGCGAGACAATGTCCGCAGCTAGAGCCGGGACCAGACTTTGTAAACATTGAATGGCCGACCGCACAGATCATCGGCGATGATTTTGTAGGATTGTATACATGAACAAATCTAGCAGTACGCGACAGACTGAAAATACATTTGAGGAGTACGCTACAGGATAAAAAAGAATTGCGTAACGGACATTTTAATTGCTTTTTGGTACGCATTGTCTCTGATTTTAATTGGGTTTTTGCATGTTTTAATTGCGTATTTACGCAAATACGCACCTTATCTGGACCTCTGAGGGGTATATAATTTTCGTACGTCCGTTCACGTTAAAGTTTTTGGATACCCATTATCTCTGTAACTGTCAGTTGGATTGACTTGAAATTACATATACTTGCTTATCATCATCAATATTTTCATTCCATACCACAGCCATGTGGCCTTCATGTCCAAGGTCAAATTACCCAAAACATATTGTCCGTAAGATTTGCGTTAACATTTTTGGGTACCCATTATCTCTACAATGGTAAGTCTTGATTGAATTCAAACTTCATATACTTTCTTATCATCATCCATATCTTCATTCCATACCATACCCATGCGACCTTCATGTTCAAGGTCAAATTATATTTTTTTTAAATATTTGCGTTAGTTTTTATTTGTCGGTCAGGGATTCCGCTGGCGATCGCCACTTTCACAATTGGCGATAAAAATAAACAATTGGCGATAAAAAATGACAATTTTCGAAAAAATAAATAATTTTTTTCTCGAAAATTGTAATTTTTTATCGCAAATTGTTTATTTTTTATCCTATTAGTTATTTTTATTATTTTTTTTGGTCGGTCCAGGCTTCGGCCATGGGTATACGTGAGCACCTGCTTACTTTCTCTAGTTTCAAATTCAATGCATATTTTATTTTTACAAATGGATTATTGATTTTCTTCATTATTAAATAGGGAACAAATGATTAAAACATAAATTCACTTATTTGAGTGTATTATTACTTATTCACTTATTTATACCATAATACAGTTGAACATTTAATTCATTCAGCTGTAAAATGCATATGCAGCTCAAATAAGTGCGTAAAATACGGCAATACGCTTCTTATTGGGAGCTCTGATATATGTACCAATTATTGCTACATATAACAGAGCTCCAGTTAAGCTGCGTAATTTTACCAACTTGGGGTGAAATTTTTGTTATTTCTTCATCAGAAATGGCAAGTTTGGAGTCCTTTAGAATCGTCTCATTGAGACGATTCTAAAGCACTCCCAACTTGCCATTTTTGATGGAGACATAAGAAATTTACCTCCAAATTACGCACCTTAACTGGAGCGCTGTATAACATGCCTGTGTTCCTATTCAGTATATTGAATATTTGATATTTTTGCAGACAAGGGTCCAGGGACGTCCAGAAATCTGATGCAGCGACTGAGGGGCAGATGTGGACAACACAAGTCTTGGAGTGACAGCATTAAGGCTGTTAGAATGGCCCTCATGAGTGTACGTATTGAATTCCGTGGTGTGGCGTGACAACTTTCACCCCGAACTAACTGGAATGGATTTTGATATGTTCATTTTTCGACCAATCAAATTGTCACGCAATGATTTTCAGACTATTCCATTTGTGAAAAAGGTGTGTTTTTGTTAAAACAAATATGAAAATTACTTGCAAAAAGTGCAGATCCTGATGAGACGGCTCGTCACGAGCCAGCTCATCTGGATCTACATTGTTTGCCAATACCACTATACAGGCCTGTGGTGTTGAAAGGGTTAATCTTGGCTGTGACTGTAGAAATGGACTATGTGCAATCTAAACGCGAACAATTTATCTGTAATTATGACCAAGATCGTTGTCAACTTTTCAGGCTACATGAGTGCTATTGGATCAGGAAATATTCTGGTCACATAAGCCCCTTATCTCCAGTCACAGCCACAAATATAGAGTGTCATGGATGTAGTAAAAATGATGCCAGGAAACAGGGCTCCAGATAAGGAATTAGTAATTGAGTATTGTCACTCCATCATTTCTGAAGCAATTGGGTATTTCAAAATTTTTATTGGATAAAATAAAATCACACTAATGTTTACACACAGCAGACAGCAATTATTGAATAGTTTGCTTCAAAATGAAAACATGTCTTGGCATTATAAACTATGCTATATTTGTGGTCTGTTTATTGTTTTCTGCAGCATGATAAAGGTACTACAAAATTGTTATTGCTTTTTGATACTCGCTACTTCTGATTACAATTGGGTTTTTGGCAATTTTAATTGGGTATTTAAGCAAATACGCAGCTTATCTGGAGCTTTGTTTCTGTATGTGTACATACCCTTTCAGGACAAACGGGTGCAATCTGAAGCTCTCGAGAAACCTCAGCTCCAGAATTGTCTCGACCAGCTTCACAGGGCCCTGAAAAGTAAGGCATAGTTTCATGTAGTGGTGCAACGATATACCGGTATATTGCGATATGTCATCCTGACGATACGTATCGCGGTACGGTTTTCGCGTATCGCGATATTTAGGCCATATTCTCGGTCGCCATCTTGTGTTAAAATAATTGTGCAAAATTATTCAAAATAACATAATTTTTAATATTTTTAATAAACACGCCACAATTAGATAACTAATACATGTAGTGAGTAATCTCGGACGTCCAACACATCTGGAAGTTTTACAGCAAATTCTGTGCGTAAAGTTTGTAAACACAAATTTAACACCATACTAGCTGTTACTAACTTACTATACACTGATAATCAAAACATCTCACGCTGGACGCAACAGGCGGAGCTTAAACAATCAATCTGTCACTGCGTTGGCCAGTTTCCTTGTCTAGCGATAACTAGGCAGGGCGTACAGTTTTCACGAAAAACTTTTTTGAGACACTTGCACTTGAATTGAAACTGGTCGGATCCAATTAGTCATCGATTACATTCGCATACATTGACACTACGCTGTTTTCAAAACATTTACCTTGCCCGATATGGTCGGTGTCATTTTGGCGACATTAACATTTTCCATGAAAAATATTTCAAAATGCCATTAACGGTAATTCCCGATAAGTATTCCGTGTCGTGTATTCCAATAGGCAAAAATGCAATTCCGCGTAAGTCATACAACTCCATCATTATTTGGCAAACTGTGTTTACACGATGCTGATTCGTCTACAGTGACGTCACAAGACTAAGACTTCAAACATACCGCGCTTGTCAAGTATTACTACATGTAAATTTCACACCGCAGGGCACAAGGCCATATCAAACATCAATACACGCGGTTGCTGACGTCGGTCAGGTAGTCCACACTAGACTGGCACCCTGTCGGATGCGCATCCTAGCGAAACAATACTACTGGGAACGAGTCTAAAGTGACACAACAAACGTGTTTATGTGAATTGGGTCTCGATCTCCGACAAATCCCGGCTTATTGCATTAGCGGCCAGACCAGGCAATGGATTCGCGTAGTCTGACCATGGTTTACAATGCTCGCCAATCTCTAATTAAAACATCAGTAATTACGTCAGCGGACATTGCCAATTCGTCATAGGCTTGTAGTATAAACACATATACAAAGAAATTAGGACGAAACGACCCGGACCCAGAAATCTCCTTTCCGGTCCTCTCCGGTTTCTAGTCATACCGGGGGCGAGGTATCGGGTACGTTTTGACCCACACCCGAGGTATCGATCGGCCGACTCGTCATAGGGCCAAGATGTCAGTAAGCGAAAACACGAATTTACACCTGTCCGCTTCTAGACGACTCAATTCCGGTGTAAACAATTCGTAATTTGAAAGAATTTAGAAAAACATTTCTACTGAGTCCGATGCGATTTCTACACGTCTCGGGGTATCGGGCACCTGGCTAATTTCGCAGACTGGGCGTAATTATTATGTCATCTGTCATTGAAATGCACGCCTCGGAACTGTAAACATAACCGGCGTCTTTGATGATTGAAGTTCGCCGATTTTCGCATGCTATTTACTAAACACGAGCGGCGGCATTATTGAGGTATTTCCATGGGTTTAGGGGAACACGGGTTCATAATGTATCAGGCCTCGACAAATTTTTAATTTTCCTCTCATCCTGATTGAATTTCAACACGTTACAGTGGTGGAAGGAGCACCAGTGGCAGTTTCCTCTACTGGCACAGCTCGCTAGGAAACGGCTGTGCGTTCCTGCTACCTCAGTGCTGTCGGAGCGAGTGTTTAGCACAGCTGGTGACATTGTGAATTTGTTACCGCACAGAGGGCAGCATTTTGCCCAGAAACGGTTGACATGCTCATTTTCTTAAAAGAAAAACCTTAAATAATCATTAATGTCAACCGTTTCTGGGCAGTCCTGACCCACACAGTGTTTTGATGTGTTCTAATGACAATAATAAACGATAAAGACTGTTCTTTATCTCCTGTTTGTTTTTATTATTATTTGTTCATACATGGTATAATATCGCAATACGTATTGCAATATGGGTTTGTTGTATCGCAATATATCGCAATACGGGTTTGACCGTATCGTTGCACCTCTAATTTCATGTGCTCTTATATATATTGTAAGACTCAAATCGGGGGCTAAATTCCAGAACGGGGGTAAATTTTTACCAGATTGGGTGGCCAATTACACACGTTCTGGATTAAACCGTTTTGATTTCAAGCTTTAATTACGTCAAAGTTAGTGATGTAATCTCATGCTCTGGCTGCATGTGTCCAGATAAAATAATGGCGACAGCTAGCGAAGACATTGGGTTTGTCATCGTGGCCAAACGTACATTACCCACGTGAAGTGTTTAGCAATAAAGTGAATTAAACGTATGCATTTCCTATTTCTAATGTCCAATGTGTGTAATTTTCCTGCCTTTTTCGGCCATTATCAGATTGGCCCCCGTTCTGGGATTGACATATTTTTCGGCTCCTGTTCTGGGACTGACCCCCAATCTGGGTCTTAACCAGTTATATTTTTTGCAAAAAAAAACAACACATTAACATTGTGGCATCTGATAACGATCAAATCTATGACCACTACCTTTCATATATGTCAGGCACACGGACACGCACCTGGGTCCACGCGGGGGGTATTCCGTAAGCCTCGCTTACTGGCAAATCTAGTTTATTCAGAGTTCTACTTGGTATTAAAGCGTCGTTCGAAAAGCATCAGTGTTGGGCACGCTTGTCCTCATGATAACTCTAGTTCTGCTTGACAGATCTTTACCAAATCTGGTATACATGGTTATCATGGCATGAGTAGGAACCCTATTTATTTTCAATATTTCCGCGAGGATGGTGTATAAACTTGGAAAAGTCGCGGAATACTGGACGAAGGCCGAAAGGCCTCGTCCAGTATTCCCGCGACTTTTCCAAGTTTATGGTCTAGGGTGTACAACACTGGACTTCACTACCGGAGACGTGAACAAATACATTTTTTTTTTATAATCAAGGCTGCCGGCGACAGGATTAGCTTAGTGATAACGATGCCCTTGTTTATATTCCAGTCGTGAACCAGCAGTCACTGGTGGAGCGGCTGGAGCTGATTGCCCGGCAACTGGGGATGATGTTCACCCCACCGTCCGTGCCCGAGAACCACATATACCTGACCGCGGAGATGTTCCGGGTCGAGATCATGCTCGACGGCCAGGGCGGGGTCAAGGACGTTCGCGTCGAGCACCAGGAGGCCTCGTCCGTAAGTAGTCAGTCCGACTGCTAACAACTAACAATATCTTTCAACTTGATTTAGTGAACTACATAGTTTTATTTCAATGCTATTTTACCCCAATACATGCTTATCTGCTGCCCTGGGTATAACGCTGTCTGTACGTCCAATTTGCGTTTGTACTATTGCAGAGATTATTTGATAATAACAAATAATTAAGTTGTACGTCGATGCCTATGAATAGTCTCTTCCAATCAAACCGATTGATTGTGAATGTGAGTTTTCAGATTGTGCTTGGAATGTTCTCTGGGGCAAATTGGTAATTTGTTTGTAGAAAATTTTGCATGAGTTTTCTGATTCAAGAAATTTTAATTGATGTTTTGAACAGGGTGGACCTCATCTTCGACCAATCAAGCTTGGAAAGTCTGCCACAGTGGTTATTTCAAATGTGATGGGAGTAAATGTGGCTGTGACTGGAGAAATGGGGCTTATGGATTTTGCGGCCAGTGTAGATCCAGATCAGCCTGTGCATCCGCACAGTCTGATCAGGATCTGCACTGTTCGCCATTCCATCAACGAATTGTCTTTCAGACTTCTCACAGTGTAGATCCAGATCAGCCTGTGCATCCGCACTGTTGTTACATCAAAGAATCGTCTTTCAGGCTTCTCACAAGCAGTATAGATCGATACAGGATTGTGCTATTTGATCCCGATCTACGCTGGTAACAAATCCCATAACCCCCATTTCTCCAGATACGGCAACAAACATATTTTTCATTTTCAGAGTTGTGAAGAACTAGCAGAACTCCTAATGTAAGTGGTTCTTGTTTTAATTTCCACAATAAACATTGGCGGCTGCATATAGTGTTAGCCTTGTCCATATGCGACAAGTCATGTGATTTTGCACGCTTACGGACATCACGATATAGTTGGCACATTGGCGTGCATCCGGGTTAAAGTTTTTCTGTATACAGTCGAACCTCTCTACTGAACACCAAGATAAAGTTTGTGATTTTATTTTTGATGGGTTTCTTTGTCATTTATCCCGTCAACACAGTGCGTATGTGCCGTGAAACATTTTTGATATCCAGTCAATACTATTTATGCATTTTACAGCCATTTGTAGGTGTTGACGGGATAAATAGAATAGTAGGTTAGTGCCGTGAATGGGAAAAAATATCTGGCGCGGCATGGAAACGGAATGTGCTCGGCAGAGCCTCGCCCATCCCGTTTCCTGAGCCTTGCCAGATATTTTTTCCCATTCACGGCACTAACCTACTATTCTATTTATCTCAGATGATGATGTATGTTCATGATTGCAAAGCATCCAAATATGTAACGGAATGGTAAAATGCCTGGTTTACAGTGGAACATCTCTAAACTGGACACCCTGGAGACCTCCCAGGGTGTCCGATTTAGAGAGATTACACTGTACTATCAAAGCTTTGACGGGCGCGACATGCGGGCCGCGGCCATCCAGTTCATGAAATATATTTACAGAAACTGATATTTTCTGTAAATGTCGAAAGTTGACGCATTTGCTATGAAAATGCCGCCAATTTTTTTTTCATGAAATACCGCACTTGTTCTGAGGTACTGCTGTGTATCATGTGTCTGTCTGACCGCCAGTTTACAGTAAAATACTAGTCTTATAAACAGGTTACTGACTTGGAAAATCACAAGTTACTTTCCTTAGAACAGCCTGTGTAGAATTGGTGAAATTTGTCATTTGGCACCACGTTGCTTAGTCTATATACTACATACAGGTATATTCTGTGTATCAGGGCTCCAGATAAGGACTTAGTAATTGAGTATTGTCACTCCATCATTTCTGAAGCAATTGGGTATTTCAAAATTGTAATTGGGTAAAATATAATCACATTACTGTTTACACACAGCAGACAACAATTATTGAATAGTTTGCTTTGAAATGAAAACATGTCTTGACATTTTATTAGAATTGTCTCCTTGGAGACAATTGTAATGAAATACCAAGATGTGTTTTCATGGAAAATAAGAAAAATATGCTATTTTTGTGGTCTGTTTGTTTTCTGCAGTATGACGAAGGTACCAAAAAAATTGTATTGCTTTTTGATACTTTTTACTTCTGATTTCAATTGGGTTTTTGGCAATTTTAATCCCCAAGGGTAGTTAAGCAAATACACAGCTTATCTGGAGATCTGTAGCCCATTTCATCAAAATTGCAAAGTATACTTATCTAGCAAAGTATACTTTGAGGGAGTAATCATTGATTTTTCCGAAATGCATTATTTCATACAGAACTAATGATTGCATATATTTGATGATTAAAACTATGCAGAATTATTATACTGAATTTATTACATTATCACAGCCAAAATATAATAAAAAATAATAAATTTATCCTAAAATTGAAAATTTCTCCCTCAAAGTATACTTTGCTAGGAAAGTATACTTTGCAATGTTGATGAAATAGGCTACTGGTATATGAAATCGCTGTTGGACGGACAACCATCAAATGAGACGAGCCAGGTGAAATTGTAAGAAGATGTGCGATTTGTTATGAAAATTATGTTTAATGATGTGGAATGTTGACGGAATTTTTATAGCAAATGCAGAATTCTATTCATATTTACTTTCAACATATTGTTAACTTTCAACGTCGGGTTTGCGAAAAATATCGTAAATTTCAATTATTGCATAAGATGGGTGCTCGCAGTGTATTAGTACGCTAATAAATAATACACCAATGTAATAAATATGTATATTAGCTTGTTACAGAAATCAGGTTTGGGGACCAGTACAGCTTCAATGTATGGTGATGTGCTTATGCAATAATTAGAATCTGACATTTGTGATGTTTTAATATGGACTTTATTAAACTCGTTGACTAATTTCAGCAAACTCGTTTAATAAATAGCATATTAAAGGTACATGCCCACTCAGTAGGCACAACATGTTCTTTATAGGACTTAAATAAGTGCATAATTGTGTCGCGATTCCACCAGTTCTAAAAATTACGAGTGCCCGTTATTCAGATATAATCATTTAGTAATGTTTATTTTGCTGATAGTGACGCGCGGTGGTACATGTATCAGGCTATTTTCATATGCAAATGAGGCATGATATTTTTTTAATTATTTATACTATTTAAATGCATCATCTGAAAAAATAATATTTTTGACACATAAAGTATCATCATTGGACATCAAAAAATAAATACAGATACTAAATAGTAAAGACCGTTATGGAAACACGGTTATCGCCCCTGATATCGGTGTGTAAATTTACGGCTGATATAATATGTATAACATTTCCAATCAATACGTGGGGTAATGGTGAATTAATGTTTATTTTGACAGAACATGTCTCAGATGATGTCTCTGATATAAAGAACATTTTGTGCCTACTGAGTAGGCATGTACCTTTAAATCATCACTCGTGTAAGATCCTCTATATATTTTTCATGAGATATCGCACATGTTCTTGGGTACAAAATACATGGCTTTTTTCAAATGAGATGGAGATCTAAGAAAAAGATGTAAACTATATGCTGAAATGTTATCTGTACCTGTATCAAGTAGGTTAACCCTTTCACCCCTAAGTCACTGAAATGGATTGTGATATGTTAATTTTGTAACAAATCCAATCATCACAAAATGATTTTCAGACTAGTCCATCTATGAAAAGGGGCTGTCTTTGCTCTGCTCTCAAAATTATGAAAATTACTTGCAAAAAGTGCAGATCCTGACGAGACGGCTCGTCACGAGCCGGCTCATCTGAATCTTCACTGTTTGCCAATACCACTATACAGGCCTGTGGTGTTGAAATGGTTAAACGTCGTTAAATCAATATTTCTGATTCGTGTTTCTGTTACCTTTTACAGTAAGCGGGACTTTGACGAGTTTATTCTTCATCTACGAGGTTTGCTGAGTATTTACAACATCGCAGGTGACAGGTATGTTAATGTTAAATAGAACTCTAGATCAGGCATTTACATTTTACACATGCATTTTAGCTAAATGTGCATTGATTTTCAAAAGTCCAAATAGCGTACTCACAATAATATAGCCGGCACATTGGTGTACGTATGTGCGTCTGGGTTAATGTTTTTGGTTAAATCCTCGGCGGGTGCGACAAGCGGGTCGCGGCCATCTAGTTTTTGTCGCGCCCGCTTTCGGACAGCGCGATATAGTTGGCACTTTGGCGTATGTACGTACGTACGTACGTACGCACGTGTGTCTGGTTAAAGTTTTTGGTTAAGTTGTTTGGTTAAGTTTTTTGGTTAAAGTTTTTGGTCAAGTTCTTTGGTTAAAGTTTTTGGTCAAGTTCTTTGGTTAAAGATTTTGGTTAAGTTCTTTGGTTAAAGTTTTTGGTTAAGTTTTTTGGTTAAAGTTTTTGGTTAAGTTTTTTGGTTAAAGTTTTTCGTTATACAGTGGAACCCCTCCAAACCGGACCCCCTCTATACCGGAATTCGCGCTATACCGAACATACTACCACGTCCCGAATATTCTGCTATATAAACACATTAGTTTCTACCCCTCTATTCCGGAACCCCTCTACTCCGTAATCCGGACGCCATTTCAAGTCCCAAAACCATATTTCAGCGTTAAAATAACCCTGGAAAACCGGAAACACGGTCACCTGTCAGGATGTCATCCAAGAAATACACCGCGCCCAATTTCAATGTTGCTGTTTCAATCGGGGGTGTCAAAATCACATTCGTGTTTACAATAGACTGGTTCCCTTGGTAGTATTTTTCAGCTCTGGTTCCCAAAATGCGGAGCCACGAGAATGAGACGATTCTAACGGACTCCCAACTTGACATTTGTGTGGAAAAAATAACAAAATTGATCAAATTACGCGCTATCCATGCGTGTAATGCGCTAAGCGGCGTGTTTTTTTAACGTCATAAGCGGCATTAAAAAGTTAAGAATCTATTCAATACATGCGACCTAAATACGAGACATGTTGGCTGTTTTACAAGCTCATTACAATAGCATGGTTCACAATTTAATTATACACGTACGTAACAATTACGGAAATAAAATAATCGAGCACATTATTTGTGAACCCACCGACCGATTAATTGAGATAATCTGATAATTACTTAACGAAGCTGTAAACTCGTGACTGTAGCCTGTGGGCTATTGTAGCAGCTCGCGGTAACTACACAGCACACGCGAAATGTGTCCTATGCTCTTTGCGACCAGTGTAGACCGTAGACTCGGATTACATTGCGAATCTGCACTATTTGCTATACCTCTTGCGAATCTGCACTATTTGCAATGTCAATAAAAAAAACACATTCTGGTCTTAAAAGAGCGCTCCAGCTGATCGAGAAAGTTCCACAGTGGCACAAAGTACTTAGGGCCTTTATCCCATGTCATCTGCACTCTGTTTATTGGGAATTACACAACTGGGTAGCCGAGCGTAATTTGGGGGTACATTTCTTATTTCTCCATACAAATGGCAAGTTGGGAGTGCTTTAGAATCGTCTCATTTGCTTTCAATATGGTAATAATGGTATATACTATACAAATCCAAGTGTTAATGATGGAAAACATACATTTCCTTAACTGGAAATAGAAAACCCCTCTAAACCGAAAACCCCTATCAACCGAACTTTTCAGTCTGTCCCCAGGGTGTTCGGTTTAGAGGGGTTCCACTGTACTATATCTCTGCAACTGCTTTGCCCATTACCTTGAAACTTCACATGGGTGTTTATCATCATCTATATTTTCATTCTACCCCCCTCCCATGCGGCCCCTGTGCCCAATGTCAAGGTCAAATTACTTTGAAGTTTTTGGTTAAGTTTTTTGGTTAAAGTTTTTCGTTATACTATATCTCTGCAACTGCTTTGCCCATTACCTTGAAACTTCACATGGGTGTTTATCATCATCTATATTTTCATTCTACCCCCCTCCCGTGCTGCCCCTGTGTCCAATGTCAAGGTCAAATTACTTTGAAGTTTTTGGTTAAGTTTTTTGGTTAAAGTTTTTGGTTAAGTTTTTTTGTTTAAATTTTTTTGTTATACTATATCTCTGCAACTGCTTTGCCCATTATTACCTTGAAACTTCACATGGGTGTTTATCATCATCTATATTTTCATTCTACCCCCCTCCCATGCGGCCCCTGTGCCCAATGTCAAGGTCAAATTACTTTGAAGTTTTTGGTTGAATTTTTTTCCCGCCCACTTGCGGAAAGCGCGATATAGTCGGCACTTTGGCGTACGTACGTATGTACGTACGTACGTGTGTCCGGTTAAAGTTTTTGGTTAAGTTTTTTGGTTAAAGTTTTTCGTTATACTATATCTTTTTTTTTAGTGTCCATGCCTCGCCACAAGGCGCGACATGCAAGCCGCGGCCATCTAGTTAATATTCTTGTTGATATATAGTTCAAAGTTTACTTATTATGAGCTGAAAAATAAGCAAACATTGAACTTTTCATAAAATAAACAAAAATTACTGACAATTATTATTAACCCTTTCAACACTAGAGACCTAATTCCTATATTTGAAAACAGGGGCTCGTAATGAGCCGTCTCATCAAGATCTGCACCATTTGTGGAATTGTTTTTATTTTTAGCTCACCTGAGCGAAGCTCATGTGAGCTATTGTTACCGCAATGTGTCCGTCGTCGTCCGTCGTCGTCGTCGTCCATGAACATTTTCAAACGTCTTCTCCTCGGTAACCATTGGGTCTATAGTCACCAAACTTCATGGTCATGGTCCTTAGGTAGGGGGATTACAAAATTGTTAAAATGACGTCATTACGTAATCCAAGATGGCCGCCGTCTAAAAATAGCACAAATTCTTAAAAAATCTTCTCAAGAACCGCCAACCGGATTTCGACAAAACTTGGTAGGAATGATCGATGTACATTGCTCTTTCAAAGTTGTTAAAATGGTGACCCCGGGGTCAAAAATGGGCGTGGCCCGTGGGGTCAAATTTTATTTTTGACCGAATATGGTCATGTCATATATCAAATTGAAGGTATCAATGATGCGATCACTCTGGTGCATTTTCTGTCGAAATCGGATTGTTATGTCATCCAAGATGGCCGCCGAAAGGTCAAAAGGTCGTTCTTTTATTCGTTCTTGTGTGAAGCCTTTTCTTTTAGATATGTTAAAATGGAGGTCATCGCTAATCCAAAATGGCCACCATCTAAAAATAGCATAAATTCTTAAAAAATCTTCTTCTCATGAACCGCTAGCCGGATTTCGACGATACTTGGTAGGAATGATCGATGTACAATGCTCTTTCAAAGTTGTTAAAATGGTGACGCCGGGGTCAAAAATGGGCGTGGCCCATGGGGTCAAATTTTATTTTTGACCGAATATGGTCATGTTATATATCAAATCGAAGGTATCATTGAGGCGATCACTCTGGTACAATTTTTGTCCAAATCGGATTGTTATGTCATCCAAGATGGCCGCCGAAATGTCAAAAGGTCGTTCTTTTATTAGAGATATCAAAATTCTTCTTCACATGAACCGCTTGGCCCATGGTAGCCAAACTTAAAAGTTATGGTCCATGGGTGAAGCCTTTTCAGATTTGTTAACATGGAGGTCATCGCTAATCCAAGATGAAACTTGGTAGGAATGATCGATGTACATTGCTCTTTGAAAGTTGTTAAAATGGTAACCCCGGGGTCAAAAATGGGCGTGGCCCGTGGGGTCAAATTGGGATAAAATTTTATTTTTGACTGAATATGGTCATGTCATATATCAAATTGAAGGTATCAATGAGGCGATCACTCTGGTGCAATATTTGTCGGAATCGGATGATTATGTCATCCATGATGGCCACCAAAAGGTCCATTTATTCAAGATTTTTAACGTCTTTTTCTCAGGAACCACATGGCCGATGCTGGGTGAAGCATTTTCAGATTTTGTAAAATGAGTCATCGCTTAATCCAAGATGACCGCCATCTAAAAATAGCACAATTTTTTTAAAACACATGAACTCAATGTCACATTCTCCTTTGGTGTTCATGGAGTCAGGTGAGCGAATTAGGGCCATCATGGCCCTCTTGTTTGCAAAAATGACCGCTTTTCTACGTCTCAAACGTAACAGGAAATAGTTCACGTTATAATTTTGCACTTACGAACGTTTTAGTCATAGAAAGTTAATGAAACCTCCCCTAGTTCATTCATTATAGGAAAGAATGACCTTTTTATGGAATTTATGGGGGTATAAACTTGGAAAAGTCGCGGGAATACTGGACGAAGGCCGGAAGGCCTCGTCCAGTATTCCCGCGACTTTTCCAAGTTTATATCCCCGATAAATTCAACAAAAAGGCCATTCATTCCTTATAATACCAGCATTTGAAATAAATTCATCAAGAATATGTATTTATTTTCCGTTTTCTTAAGAATTATTTTAACTGCGCCTGACGGTTACGGAAAGTAGTTCGGCATGGGAGTTTACTGGGATATAAATTTTGGACAGAGACTTGCTACGGGCCAATCGAATGTTAGGGAATTCTGTAAATATTTTTGTGCTGGAACTATGTCATTTTAAGGCCAACCCAAATGAGTTAAAAGCACCACCGTATCTCAGATTGTCGTTTTTCGCTTTATGGGTATATGAAAACACGTGACCTGTTGCTATTTTCAGGAAGCAGAAAGCCAAGGCGTACCTGGCCCTGTCATCGCTGGAGGCCGACCTTAACCTGCTGGCCCAGTTACAGAGGTGAGTCTCAATTTGTCTGAATGGAAATAACACACGGTGGGTGATGTACGGTGGGTGATGTACGTATTGTACACCAGGGGGCCGTTTCACTAAACCTCGTAAAGCTAAAATGTTCGTAAGTGCAAATTTAGGATCGTCTGGAAATTTCAATTGATCGATTTACATTTATTGAGCATAGGCTGCATGCAGCAGTATAGCTGCATGCAGCCTATGCTCAATAAATGTAAATCCAATAATTGTTTACAAGAAACCATTGTTACTGTGAAATCATAATTTTGCACTTACAACCAAAGTTTAGTGAAACGGGCCCCTGCTATTTTCATACATATACATATCTCAGCTATATTGCTGTGAAGGAGAGCAGATACCCTGGGAAATCACATACAAGCATCCAATTTGACCGACATTTTCATCCTATCATCGCTAGAGTCTGACCTTAACTGGCTCGCCCAGTTACAGAGGGGAGTCGGATATGTCGGAGTGGAAATAACACACGGTGGCAGGGCTTGAAACTAACGCTCGCCCGCTCGCCCGTGGCTAGAAGATTTTAGTAAGGGCTGGTTATTTTTTACGTCTGACCAGCCCGCGTGGCGAGTAAAAAAATCCAGTTGATATGCCTTTACTAGTTTAGAACATCAAGTGAAAGTCATCGCGCTGACTGCGTTTGTTTACAAAAATGTGTCGGTGAAATTGGTTGTAAGCTGCTTCCCTATTGGTGAATAGCAATCCTAAAGTCAAATATCATTGGTCTGCATGCCAATAGCCAATCAAACATCGCGTTTTGAAAACTACACGCGTCCGAATCGTGAATCGATAACATTCGTTTGTTTCCGTAATGACCGCCCCGCAATATAATGTCACTTGTGTAGCAGTTTTCCCACGCTAGCGACACCTGTCGGGACATTTTCATTGGATACTTGAGATATTTATAATTAATTTATTCACAAAGGTTACTACACTTTCATATTATGGTAATAGAGTAACTGTTTCTAAGAATAGAACCACACTTGATTTCGCTGAAACGAGTATGCGTATGTGTTTTTGAAAATGCAACTTCCAAGTTATACATGTACATGTAGTTTTGCATATTTAGTATCAAAACCGATCCAAACTGGCAAGAAACACTGAATATATTCAATTGAGAATGTGTTTCAACAAAAAAATTACATTGATTTACGATCGAAAGTGAGTTTTAAGGTGAAAGAATAATGGTTGTATCGATTGACTTGCGAGCAAGTCGCCCCACACAATTTCGGACCTAAAAATGAATTTGTGAGAAATAATAATTTCATTGTTTTATGTCATTTTACATATATTAATTGGTTAATATAAATTAATTATAATAGGGGATAATGTCTGTTGACGGTCCTGAGCAATAAAATATACTGTTTTCAACAGTTTCATGAATTTATATAGTGTATATTAATTCCATTTCAAGGCATTTGCTGGAAAGAAATGTGCAGCTTGTACAGTCATTCAAACGACACAGAACATTATAATGGGAATACAAATAAATTACTGTCTGTTTCACGAAACCTGCCCAAATTTTACGGCTATATAAACAATGCAAAAACAATATTGTTTGTGATAATATTAAATTAAAGCAAAATTTAAGAACGAGCCTTTTTTTTGTTTCGTGAAATTTGGTCAAATATTGATTTTATTGCGAAAAAACAATTTCCCCATGTTAAATCCCCATAGACATCTTCACAGAGTAGTGAATATGTCTACTGTCTGTTTCACGTTAACCTGCCCAACTTTTACACCTATTTAAACACCCTAAAACTTATTTTTTGGCATAAAATAATTTTTCAGCAAAATTTAGCAATGAGCCATCTTTTTATTTTTTGAAATTCGGTCCAATAATGAAGTAATAGCCATAAATCAAGAATTGAATGCAGGGTTGCAATGTTAAAATGTCACGTGTGATCAGTTTTTCAACATTTTTCTAGCATCAAACTGCTTGCTGGATTTCATCATTAAAAAAAAGACACTAACCTTGTATTTATGAGAGCAAATCTTGCCAGGTTGAAAAATAAAGGAATCGAGCCTCCATTTCTCGGTGTTCGTACAAGAATTCCAGAAGAAAATGCCGATAATTTGGTCAAAATACAACATGATGTCATCATCATCTGCTGCAGCTTTCGTATCTATTGACAACGCCAAGCTGATGTTGGCACGCTGTTCCTACCACGCAAAATTAATTGCACATATCCTCACACATCGATACCGGTGTAAATCTACCTTCTCTAATGGTATGACTTGGGAACACCATATACGTCATTTCCGGCGGAAGTATACTGTCACTTCCTGTGAGCCAGTTTCTTTGCCGGACGAATTTCCGGCGGACAACTTGGTTTACTAAACGCTGATTGGTTGGTGAAGGTCACCAGGTTAATCGAATCAAGTTCGTTAGCATTCACAATTTACAATACATTAGGACGTATTAGCAATAGTATCAGATCGACTTGGAACCTTATGGATGAATGATATTCACTAAATATATGAAGATTAAATGATTAATTGATATATTTTAATGCAAATTGTTTAAGTTATATGCCAGAAAATGATGTTAATAAACAAATTTATTAAGAATTTGTGTTCAGTTCGCAATAATAGTTGTTGTTTACCGGAAGTGATTATTGCAATAGCAGTTTCTTGTTTTATTGTCAACAACTAAAATTCGGTGAAATGAATTTATAAGGCAAAAGCCCATCCATGACTGTTTATTCGACATAACTTTGTTATTAGACGGATTTTCTTGAAATAAAAAGTAGGCTCATTTCTAAAAAAATAGTTTTACATTGTTTTATATAAAAAAAAATAAGCAGCTTGCAGTGTTTTTACAGCAATAAATCTTGGGCAGCATTTCGTGGAACAGACAATAGTGAAGATGTCTGGGGATTTAACATGGGGAAATTTTTTAGAATTTCAGAATTTCAGAAATACTGGACCGATTTTCAAAATTTAACTTTTGTTTCCTTAGTTAGATCATTTCCAAGATATCTAGCCAGGTTTGGGAGTCAATTTCCAAAATATTTCGTTTTTTGACTCCTCCCACAGCTCCCTCCACTTCCTTTTCCCCCATGTTAAATTCCCATAGACAAATTAATTTTTCGTAATAAAATCAATATTTGACCGAATTTCACGAAATAAAAAGAAGGCTCATTCTTAAATTTTCCTTTAATTTAATATTATCGAAAAAAAATATTGTTTTGGAATTGTTTATATAGCCGTAACATTTGGGCAGCTTTCGTGAAACAGACAGTAGTGCTTACTGTCAAGATAGTAAAATATAAAGTACGACATACTTGTTATTTATATTTGCAATAGAAGACTTCACCGAAAACACAGGGCCCAACATTCCAGACAGATTTGATGTAACAACAGCAACACCACTGGATTATTGTTGGCTTTTGTACAAGCCAGAGATCATATGTTTACTGCCATGGCGAGACATATGAACAACTACGCTAGGAGTTCTTTTCATCTACAGCAAGCAATGTAAATTGGTCCACAGACATAATTAATATTACAATTAAATAGGTATTGTTTGCACAACTGAATTGCTACTTATGGTACAGCTATTGTTTTCTTCAGATGGAGACAGCGCGACGTAAGGGCTGGTAGAAACTTGTAAGGGCTGGTAAATTTCAAATCTTACTAGCCCGGCTGGCTAGTACATATTTTTGCTTAGTTTTAAGCCCTGGGTGGGTGATGTATGTATCGTATCGTACACCTGCTGTTTTGGCACGCTCGGTCAACAGTTTCATACATATCTCGGATATTTTGTTTTTGATGAAGAGCAGATACTGCGGGAAATTACATACATGAGAAAACTGACACTTGGCCCTATTCCACCAACATATTCATACATTAACTCTTTGCATGCTGGGAAATGTGTGGGCTATAAATAGTTCAAAAATAGTAGATGACAATTCATTATATTTTCTTTTATTTCTCATAAATGTCATGAATATGTCTTGGAATTTCATTAGAATTGTGTCCGGAGGATACAATTCTAATGAAATTTCAAGACATATTTACAGAGAGAAATAAAACATATATATACTCGTAATTCGTTTGACGGATATTTTCGCCGCTAGCATGCTGAGTTAATACAGCTACAGAGGTGCTTCGGAAGTGTTGTAATGGAAATAATGGAACGGTGGGTGATGTACGTATCATACACCTGCTGTCTTCGCACGCTTGATCGACATTTCTTTACATATCTCAGATATTTTCATTTCATGAAGAGCAGCGGCTCGTTTCACTAAACTTTGTACGACTAAAATGTTCGTAAGTGCAAAATTATGATAGTCTGTAAATTTCACATTAACAATGTTTTCTTGTATTAAACAATTATTGGATGTCCAGACTATCCTAACTTTGCACTTACGAAAATTTTCGTCGTACCAAGTTTATTGAAATTAAGAAAATTGCGTACAAGCACATGCTAATGACTCGGGCCTTCAAACGGTGGATGCACGGACTGGTCTAGATCTACACTGGTTGTAAAACCAATAAGCCCATTTCTCCAGTCACTGGAGAAATGGGGCTTATAGGATTTGTGTAGCTTCTGATCAAATAGCACACTCCCGTTGCCTGATAACGATCTATATTGCTCGTTAGCAAGATGATGACAGAGCTCCAGTTAAGGTGCGTAATTTGACCAACTTGGGGTGTAATTTTGTTATTTCTTCATCAAAAATGGCAAGTTGGGAGTGCTTTAAAATCGTCTCATTGAGACCTATGCCCCTATGTCAAGGTCAAATGACTTAGAAGTTTGCGTTAAAGTTTCTGTCAAAATTTGCGTTAAAGTTTCTGTCAAAATTTGCGTTAAAGTTTTCACATACCTACTATCTCTGTAACCGTAAGTCAGATTTGCTTGAAACTTTGTATGCTTATTGTGCATCAAACTTCAAATAAATACACTCCGAGACCATCAAATGCCTCGGCGGACTCGACATGCGGGCCGCGACCATCCTCGTCAATGCTTACTTATGAACCGCTTCATCGATTTGATAATATTCGTCCACAATGTATGTCTAGGGATGGTGCTTTGTTTTGCATATGACCCACATCCGACCGGTCCAGGTCACTGAGGACATGCTCATCCTTGTTTGTAAGGCAAATGTGTTAAAAGTTTTTAATGTTTGTTTTTTTTTTTCTTTCTTTTTTTATCAAGGCTGCCAGCGAGGGGATTAGCTTAGTGATAACGATGCCCTTGTTGCATCATAATTGCTTCAGTACTAGCTGAGATATTTAGGAAAATGTAGATCGAACTGAACCTAAATAGCAGGTAACTGTGATGTACATTAACCACTGTGATCAACACTTGATGTATAAATTCCAGGACATTCTCCCAAGACATTCTCTTCAATTCCAGAGGTTGCAAGTTCAATCCACAGCAGGGATTCCGCTGGGGAAAATAAAAAAATCGCCACTTCAAAAAATAAACAATTGGCGATAAACGATTACAATTTTCGAAAGAAAAAAAATAATCTAAAATTGTAATTTTTTTATCGCCAATTGTTTATTTTTATCGCCAATTGCGGAAGTGGCGATCGCCAGCGGAATCCCTGCCCCAGCATAGACGTGAAAAATTCATGATATTTCCATCCCACTTTCGGATGAGACTTGATACTGGGATGGTTTGTGGCCTAGGGGTTAGAATACCTGACTTCCAATCCGGATGTTGTGGGTTCATGCCTCGGCTGGGGCATCAAAAATACTTTCATAGTATTTCCATCCCACTGGTCTGTCGGATGAGACTTTAAACTGTGATCCCTGTGATTGTGTACCTTCGAACATCTGCATAATTTCATGAAATATGTTTGCAAAATTTACAATATTTTTCGTAAATGGAGTCAACAGTTGACATAGTTTTCAGAGTACATGCGGAATATGCCAACTTTTGACTCCATTTATGAAAAATATTTCAAATTTTGTAAACATATTTAATGAAATTACGCCGATGTCCAAAGGTACAAAATCACATGGCTTGTCTCGTATGACATTAGCTGTTGCTGTTGTTTGGAAGTTAAACCTCATTCATTTCATTTTCTCTCTCGGGGGGAATCAGACTAGGATTTGATTCCATGAGTCTTCTTATAGTCTTATAATAGATGTTGATTGTGAACTTCAGAATTAGTCTAATTTCCCATGGGTTGCCTCCAACCGTAGGTTATTGATTTGATAAGACCCAGTCAATCAAAATATCAACAATTAGCACTTACTATAAAGTGAAGATGACTTGCTGCTTAATTGTCACATTTGTGGCTGTGCCTGGAGAAATGGGGCTTATGAGTTTTGCGACCAGTGTAGATCCAGATCAGCCTGTGCATCCGCACAGTCTGATCAGGATCTGCACTGGTCGCCATCCCATCAATGAAACCGCTGTCCTCCTACATGTAACATACAATTATAGATCTTGGGTGGCAGGTGGGAGAATACGATGTGTAATTTAACGGTCGGGGTTCATCCTTACCGGACCTTGTTTGGCCCTCACATACGTCTCTGGCATTTTGTATACTATGTGACAGGTGAATCTCGTTATACCCCTTATGTGAGCATTACGATTATTCGTAATCCTATTACTTTTAGGGGAAGTGGCTTTGGTATAGGAATGAATGGCCTTTTTGTGGAATTTATCGGGGTATGAACTTCGAAAAGTCGCGGGAATACTGGCCGGAAGGCCTCGTCCAGTATTCCCGCGACGTTTATATCCCCGATAAATTCCACAAAAAGGCCATTCATTCCTTATAATTCCAGCATTTTAAATAAATTCATCAAGAAAATGTGTTTATTTTCCGTTTTCTTAAGAATTATTTTAACTGCGCCTCACGGTTACGGAAAGTAGTTCGGCATGGGAGTTTACTGGAATATAAATTTTGGACAGAGACTTGCTATGGACCAATCAAATGTTAGGGAATTGTGTAAATATTTTTGTGCTGGAATTATTGTGGTATGGACCTGGCACCAGGTCAGGTTATTCTAATTTCAGGGCTGAATATATTTGTTCTCGATGTAAATATTCCGTTCTAATTTTGGGATTTCGCCCCCAATGCAGCAGGTTAAAATAGAAGCGAACTTGTTTGCCTGGCCTTACATGACTAGCTGTTGATAGGCCGTTAAACACCAATAAACAAAAAACAAACAAAAAAATATAGATCGATATCAGGCTACAGGAGTGTGCTATTTGATCAGGAGCTGCACTGGTCACATTTCTACAGTCACGATCACATACATAAGTGTATTTGAATGTCTCTGAATCTTAGGTTGTCTAATCAGGACGGTATGTATACGGTACATGTATTGTAGTCGTGGTCGGACAAAACTGGCATATTGTATATGCTACCAGTGCAGACTTGGGCATTTGTGCAGTAGCTTCTCAGAGCTTCAGATAAGTTTTGTATCTACAAAGTATTATACCCCCAGATTTCAAATTCCATGCATATTTTACTATTGATTTTCTTCCTTATTAAACAGGGAACAAATGATAAAAAATAAAACAAATTTATAAATTCACTTACTTGAGCTGCAAAAAGCAAACAATGTTTGCTCTTTGCCAATTGAGTTAATTTTCAACTTTATTACAGTATTTTCACTTAACTGATAATCAATGCATATTCTGCTAAAGTAAGTGCATAAAATACGCCAATACGCACCTTATCTGCAGCTCTGGGTTGGTACTAAAGAATACAGGAGTTGACTGATATGGATCTTTACAAGTTTAAAGGGAAAACAGGCCAGGGGGCCGTTTCACTAAAACTTGTATGACTGAAATGTTCATAAGTACAAAATTATGATAGTCAGTAAATATCACATTAACAATCTTTTCTCGTAAACAATGATTGGATTTACATTTATTGAGCATAGGCTGGATATGCAGCCCCTATGTTCAATAAATGTAAATCTATAAATTGAAATTTCCAGATGATCCTAAATTTGCACTTACAAACATTTTAGTTGTACAAAGTTCAGCGAAACGGCCCCCAGGTTTAGTTGCGTTGTCACATCTTTATCACCCACCACAATAGTAGAGGGGGAATATAGTGTTGCCCTTGTCTGTCTTTCTGTCCGTCCCATCCTTCCTTCGTGTCTGTCCGTCACAAGGTTAAATTTTCGTTTGAGCTTTTATCTTCAATAGTATTTGGCACTTTTCTGAATTATTCAGGCTTTATTTTATCAAAATAGACGAAAGAATCACCCAGCTGAAATCGCAAATAGGCAGTAGTGACTTCGATCACATCGGACCAAACGTGTTTCGCCCCTCTGATTTTTACGAATCGTTGACTGACAACCAAACCAGCTAATAGAAGAATGATTTAATATAGGAATGAATGGCCTTTTTATTGAATTTATCGGGGTATAAACTTGGAAAAGTCGCGGGAATACTGGACGAAGGCCGGAATTATGTAAATATTTTTGTGCTGGAATTATTAACGCAGTGTTCGGTATATACCAGTATCGTTACGCGTCAAGAAAATTGAAATGGATAAAATAAAATTGCTTGCTTTTTCTGTACACAACAAAATAAAATATTTGTTTTTGAAATACGCAGATGTTTTCCCATGTGCTAAGCGACCAGTCCTGTTGTTCCAATGTGCTAAGTGACGATGAGTTAATTCCCTTTAGTAATCACCGAGGTTTCAGGTCAATAATCATAAACAATGCAACATTCACACTTTGACAGTGACAGGGGGATTTGTTTCCTTTGTCACACGCTTGAGGCTAATTTCACCTGGAGAAAGTGACATCCTGTCAATTAATGGTCGTTTAATACACAGGTGGAAGACTCGGACCTATGACACCAAAAAAATGCCTATTAAAAAAAATCCCATTACCCCACCCACTTGGTCTCGTACAGTACATAACGTTAATTCAAGGTGAGCATAAATAGCGCTATTATAGAAAGAGCCCTCTTTTTTCCGGCTCGCACAAACACAATAAACATCGATTAAATGTATGAAATATGTCTCTGGCAATCGATAAAGGTATTAGGTGTGTGAATATACTCACTTCAAATCGCTGTTTCAAGTATTTATTGAGTTATTCGCGTTTTGATTACCCCATCCAAAGCGAAAATTGCGTGTACGAAAGAATCTCACACAGAATCGGAGGCCGTCCGGCTGGATTATCGGTCATATTTGGCCGATAGCTGATCGCCAGCTCAAACTAAAGTCATGCACCATGATCATATACATTAGAGACTCCAACCATACAAAGTTCGTCCAATTGTGATCGTTCGCGGATCTAAAAAACACTTTTTTCTAATTTTATTGACTTTCTTTCATGATTCGCGTACTATCAGATTATGTCTTCCGGAAACCCTGAAAAGGGAAAGTCCTCGCGTCTATTTTTAGGTTTAACCAATCAGAGATGTTCTTACATAGACGCTTCGGTGGTTGTATTATGGAAGATAGTGCATTGACCCAGTTCCAGATAATGAACGAAATTATAGAAAAAAGTGTTTTTTAGATCCGCGAACGATCACAATTGGACGAACTTTGTATGGTTGGAGTCTCTAATGTATATGATCATGGTGCATGACTTTAGTTTGAGCTGGCGATCAGCTATCGGCCAAATATGACCGATAATCCAGCCGGACGGCCTCCGATTCTGTGTGAGATTCTTTCGTACACGCAATTTTCGCTTTGGATGGGGTAATCAAAACGCGAATAACTCAATAAATACTTGAAACAGCGATTTGAAGTGAGTATATTCACACACCTAATACCTTTATCGATTGCCAGAGACATATTTCATACATTTAATCGATGTTTATTGTGTTTGTGCGAGCCGGAAAAAAGAGGGCTCTTTCTATAATAGCGCTATTTATGCTCACCTTGAATTAATGTTATGTACTGTACGAGACCAAGTGGGTGGGGTAATGGGATTTTTTTTAATAGGCATTTTTTTGGTGTCATAGGTCCGAGTCTTCCACCTGTGGTTTAATACAAACAAACTTTGCTGTCAGTTACAAAATATTTGACTGCTTGTCGCGTTAAGGAAAAGTTGTTTAATACTCTGTCATTATAAAGGCCAAATGGGTCGACGTGGGAGTGGTTGCATAAGACAAAAGTCGCTTAATGCATGTGGTCGCTTGTGCACGTTTGGCTGTACTATCATTAGTACAGCCATCAAACTTACACATTGTCAGTGTCAGAGCCAGTGATGTGCACCGCCTACCACTGTGAAACAGATGACCTTCATCTGACCTTGAGCTACAATTGATGATATTTGAATAGCTATTTCCCATTGTTTTAATTTGTGTTTGTATAGCTTTTTAACCATACTAGCTGGAGGTATGTAGCTTCCTAGTAATGTGTATACCTACCACATCTAACAGAGCTCCAGTTAAGGTGCGTAATTTGATCAACTTTGGGGAGACTTTCGATATTTCTTTGCCAAAATTCGCAAGTTGGGAGTGCTTTAGAATCGTCTCGATGAGACGATTCTAAAGCAATCCCAACTTGCCATTTTTCGTGAAGAAATAAGAAAAATACCCGGACAATTTGGTCCAATTACGCACCTTAACTGGAGCTCTGTCTAACATACTATTTTACTATTATTTTCTTCTTCATCTAAATTGTTTGGCCCTAAATGATGCTCCGTTAAGCACCATTCAATTCCTTGTAATGTATATAATGTGCAAATATTCTACCTCGAGATCATGGATTATCTCCCCCTTTTGGACTTAGAATTTGACAATTTTGCCTTGTAACTCCTAAATCTGATATTTGGTGGTACATTGTATATAGCTTCCTTATAGAGTGTAAATGCGCAACGTTAATTTCTATTTTTGATGCGACCCCCGGGTCATGGATTATCTCCCCCATGATTATTTCATCAATTAATTGTCCAGCACAGTATTTGGGCGATCTGTATTGGGTCACAAGCGAAGTATGCCAGGTTTTGTCCGGTTGTGACGCGTACATTGTTGATCTGTTATCATATTAAAATGAACCCTATACTGTGTCGGATAAAATATACGAGACGCACCATTTGACTTTGTACCTGTACCTAGAAAGATGTTCGATTTTTTCGTAAAAATATTTGCAGAAACTGTGATATTTTGTTCTAATGACGTCAAAAGTTGATGAAACGTTTGTAGCAAATGCAGAATTCTATTCTACATTTGCTGTGAAGCTTTCGTTACCTTTTGATGTCATTTACAGAAAATATTGTAAAGTTTGTAAATGTTTTTCCTGAGATTTTGCACATCTTCTTCTTATAAATCAATAGCCAATACCCACCTTATCTGGAGCTCTGGTATATTATCTTTATCAAGGGTTTGTTTGTTTCATGTTCATAGATTTTACAGTTGTGTTATGTTTCATGTTTTTTAATACCCGGAGGAATAGCAAGTGAGGCATATATTGCTTTTCTCTTGGTGTTCCGTCCCATCATGTACATCTTTGGCTTTCATGTATATGACAGTTGAATCTGGTTATACCCCTTATGTGAGTATTACGATATTCGTAATCCTATTTTAGGGGAAGGGGCCAAGTGACTTGGTGTGGTATGGACCTGGCACCAGGTCAGATTATTCTAATTTCAGGGCTGAATATATTTGTTCTCGATGTAAATATTCCGTTCTGATTTTGGGATTTTCCCCCCAATGCAGCAGGTTAAAATGGGATCGAACCCATTTGCCCGGCCTTACATGACCTTAGCTGTTGATAGGCCGTTAAACACTAATAATTCCAGCACAAAAATATTTACACAATTCCCTAACATTTGATTGGCCCGTAGCAAGTCTCTGTCCAAAGTTTATATCCCAGTAAACTCCCACGCCGAACTACTTTCCATGACCGTCAGGCGCAGTTAAAATAATTCTTAAGAAAATGGAAAATAAACACATTTTCTTGATGAATTTATTTCAAATGCTGGAATTATAAGGAATGAATGGCCTTTTTGTGGAATTTATCGGGGTATAAACTTGGAAAAGTCGCGGGAATACTGGACGAGGCCTTAAAAAATTACAAAAATTGTAATTTTTTATCACTTCGTCCATTCCTATAATAAACAAACAAACAAACCTTATCTGGAGCTCTGCACATTCTTTTCCTGGTTATCAATGCATATCAAGCGTCATTTGAAAGCTTTGATGTGACATGCAGTGATTTGATTGGCTAATGTAGAATGACTTCATTCTCCAATAATTCAATAAATCCAATAATGTTCTTTTTCTGTGCCATATATGTGTCTACCCAACTTCAATGACAGACCTTTTCACCATCTCACATTACAATTAAAACTGTGGGTGGAAGGTGGATGCAAGCGGTGGGTAATTTAACGATCGGGGTTCATCCTTACCGGAATTCCGACTGGAGACCTGGTTTGGCCCTCACATACGTCTTTGGCATTTTGTATGTGACAGTTGAATCTGGTTATACCCCTTATGTGAGTATTACGATTATTCGTAATCCTAATTTAGGGGAAGGGGCCAAATGACTTTGGTGTTGTATGGACCTGCCACCAGGTCAGGTTATTCTAATTTCAGGGCTGAATATATTGTTTCTCGATGTAAATATTCAGTTCTGATTTTGGAATTTTCCCCCCAATGCAGCAGGTTAAAATGGGATCGAACCCATTTGCCCGGCCTTACATGACCTCAGCTGTTGATAGGCCGTTAAACACCAATAAACAAACAAACATACAATTAAAACTGGGGCTGGCTTTATACACTTCCTAATTGTCGTGTGAACAATTCACTAAGCTTATTCATGTTTTCTGTAACTGTGTTTATAATTCGCCTGACATTCTAAGCCAATCGCGCAAGATTTAACCCCAATAAGCTACGTATTACCAGATTTAATGACTATCTGTTCGACAGGAAATGGAAAATCAGTACACGGATGCGAGACTGCATTATAAATCTGGCTAATTATAAGTATGTTTTTGTTCACATATTGATGTGGTTGGTTGGGAGCATGTGATGGGTAATTTGACGATCGGTATTCATCCTTACCAGAGGCCTGTAGCCTATTTCACCAACATTGCAAAGTATACTTTCCTAGCAAAGTATACTTTGAGAGAGAAATTTTCAATTTTAAGATAAATGTATTAATTTTTATTATACTGAATTTATTACATTACCACAGCCATTTTGGCTGTGATAATGTAATACATTCAGTACAATAATTCTGCATAGTTTTAATCATCAAATATATGCAATCATTAGTTCTATATGAAATAATGTATTTCGGAAAAATCAATGATTACTCCCTCAAAGTATACTTTGCTAGATAAGTATACTTTGCAATTTTGATGAAATCGGCTACTGGTTTGGTCCTCAAGTACGTCTTGGGAATTCTTGTATGTGAAAGTTGAATCTGGTTATGATGTGAGTAATACAATTATTCCTAATCCTATTACTTTTAGGGGAAGGGGCCAAGTGACTTTGGTATGTTAATGGACCTGGCCCCAGGTCAGATTTTTTCTAATTTCAGGGCTGAATATATGTTTATTTTAATGTAAATATTCTGTTCTGATTTGGGATTTCCCCCCAATACAGCAGGTTAAATGCGGGATCAAAACTGTTGACCTTAAATGAGCTTAGCTGTTGATAGGCCGTTAAACACCAATAAATCGAATCATTGTCCACATGTTGTATATTTAAGTAAGTAAATGCTGCGGTCGTTGATGTATTTAATGTCTTAAAAATCCAATATGTGAAGTTTAACTTATACAAACAACTTGGTTTATTTTCAGTTCCATAAATGGCGTCGCTAACTACATTCACAAGTCACCGTTGGGTATACTGCTTCCCAGGAAAGGGGGTAAGTTTTGTATAGCAATTGTATATATATGGCTGTGACTGGAGAAATGGGGCTTATGGGAGTTGTGACCAGTGTAGCTCATTATCTTCTACTAGCACAGTCCTACGGCATGGTAAGGACCTATACTGTTTGTTAGAAGCAGGCCAGGTGTTTCACTGACTGAATGGCGATTAGTGCAGATCCTGATCAGACTGTGCGGATGCACAGGCTGATCTGGATCTACACTGGTCGCTAAACCCTTAAGTCCTATTTCTTCCAGTCACAGCCACATATCAGGTAACACATATCACATGTGATATGTGTGACCTGATATGATATTGGCCCAATATGTACTGGCTGATAACATAACGGTCGTATCAGGCATTGACATGATACGAATACCCGGGTTACAATGTATTGAAAACAAGACATTACCGAATGACGTCAGTGGTGACGCAACATAGAATACATACTGACTAATAACATATTGTTGTATCCAGTCTCCGCGAAAGTGTCAACATTTTACAGGATCTACACTGTTTGCCAATACCATCAGTATTGTTAAAATTCAGAAAATCTCATGGACCAACATAACATTCACAATCTACAACAACGTCCTATTGTAGACTCGTCTGTATTTGACATTTCTGCAGGGATGGATTGGAGGTTAGAACACCTGACTTCCAATCCGGAGGTTGTGGGTTCAAACGTCGCCTAGGGCATCAAAAATACTTTCATAGTATTTCCATCCCACTGGTCTGTCGGATGAGACTTTAGACTGTGGTCCCGTCTCTATATGACCCTAGCTGTTGGTCGGACGTTAAACCCATTTGTTTCAATGTTTATTACAGTTCTGTTGTACGGACGTAAAACTCCAGTGATTTCGCTGGGGAAAATAAAAAAATTGCCACTTCAAAAAAAATATAACAATTGGCGATAAAAAAATTCAATTTTCGAAAAAATTATTTTTTCAAAAATTGTAATTTTTTATCGCCAATTGCGAAAGTGGCGATCGCCAGCGGAATCCCTAAAACTCCTGTCATTCAACCAACCAATCAACCAATTAACCAATCTGTTGCAGGACATCCAATGAAGCTGATCTATTTTGTGTCGCCCTACGACCTGCTGTGTAAGAAAACAAAATCCTCACACCCGATGACCGTGGAAGGTACGTACTATGAAACCTCTGTGGGTGAAAGGTGGGTGCAAGCGATGGGTAATTTAACGATCGGGGTTTATCCTTATCGGAATTCCGACTGAAGACCTGGTTTGGCCCTCACATACGTCTTTGGCATTTTGTATCTGACAGTTGAATCTGGTTATACCCCTTATGTGAGTATTACAATATTCGTAATCCTATTTTAGGGGAAGGGGCCAAGTGACTTTGGTGTGGTATGGACCTGCCACCAGGTCAGGTTATTCTAATTTCAGGGCTGAATATAGTATTTCTCGATGTAAATATTCAGTTCTGATTTTTAGCTCACCTGAGCAAAGCTCATGTGAGCTATTGTTACCGCAATGTGTCCGTCGTCCGTCGTCCGTAAACATTTTCAAACATCTTCTCCTCGGTAACCATTGGGCCTATAGTCACCAAACTTCATGGTCATGGTCCTTAGGTAGGGGGATTACAAAATTGTTAAAATGACATCATCACATAATCCAAGATGGCCGCCGTCTAAAAATAGCACAAATTCTTCAAAAAATCTTCTTCTCAAGAACCACTAACCGGATTTCGACAAAACTTGGTAGGAATGATCGACGTACATTGCTCTTTCAAAGTTGTTATAATGGTGACCCCGGGGTCAAAAATGGGCGTGGCCCGTGGGTTCAAATTGGGGTCAAATTTTATTTTTGACCGAATATGGTCATGTCATATATCAAATTGAAGGTATCAATGAGGCAATCACTCTGGTGCATTTTTTTCGAAATCGGATTGTTATGTCATCCAAGATGGCCACCGAAAGGTCAAAAGATCGTTCTTTTATTAGAGATTTCAAAATTCTTCTTCACATGAACCGCTTGGCCCATGGTAGCCAAACTTAAAAGTTATGGTCCATGGGTGAAGCCTTTTCAGATTTGTTAAAATGGAGGTCATCGCTAATCCAAGATGGCCGCCGTCTAAAAATAGCATAAATTCTTAAAAAATCTTCTTCTCATGAACCGCTAGCCGGATTTTGACGAAACTTGGTAGGAATGATCGATGTACATTGCTCTTTCAAAGTTGTTAAAATGTTGACCCCGGGGTCAAAAATGGGCGTGGCCCGTGGGGTCAAATTGGGGTCAAATTTTATTTTTGACCGAATATGATCATGTTATATATCAAATCGAAGTTATCAATGTGGCGATCACTCTGGTACATTTTTTGTCGAAATCGGATTGTTATGTCATCCAAGATGGCCGCCGAAATGTCAAAAGGTTGTTCTTTTATTAGAGATTTCAAAATTCTTCTTCACATGAACCGTTTGGACCTTGGTAGCCAAACTTAAAAGTTATGGTCCATGGGTGAAGCCTTTTCAGATTTGTTAAAATGGAGGTCATCGCTAATCCAAGATGGCCGCCGTCTAAAAATAGCATAAATTCTTAAAAAATCTTCTTCTCCTGAACCGCTGGCCGGATTTCGACTAAACTTGGTAGGAATGATCAATTTACTATGCTCTTTCAAAGTTGTGAAAATGGTGACCCCGGGGTCAAAAATAGGCATGGCCCGTGGGGTCAAATTGGGGTCCATTTTTTTTTTGGACCGAATATGCTCATGCCATATATCAAATTGAAGGTATCGATGAGGCGACCAAAAGGTCCCATTTATTCAAGATTTTGAACGTCTTTTTCTCAGGAACCACATGGCCGATGCTGGCCAAACTTCATAGGAAGTTAAGATCTTTGGGTGAAGCATTTTCAGATTTCGTAAACTGACAGTCATCGCTTAATCCAAGATGACCGCCATCTAAAAATAGCACAATTTTTTTAAAACACATGAACTCAATGTCGCATTCTCCTCTGGTGTTCATGGAGTCAGGTGAGCGAATTAGGGCCATCATGGCCCTCTTGTTTAATTTTCCCCCCCAATGCAGCAGGTTAAAACAGGATTGAACCCGTTTGCCCGGCCTTACATGACCTTAGCTGTTGATAGGCCGTTAAACACTAATAAACAAACAAACAACCATCCTTACCGGAGACCTGTAGTCGATTTCATCAAAATTGCAAAGTATACTTATCTAGCAAAGTATATTTTGAGGGAGTAATCATTTATTTTTACCCGAAATGCATTATGTCATATAGAACTAACGGCTGCATGTATTTGATGATTAAAACTATGAAGAATTATTGTACTGAATTTATTACATTATTACAGCCAAAATAATAAATTCAGTATAATAAAAATTAATAAATTTATCCTTCAATTGAAAATTTCTCGCTCAAAGTATTTGCTAGATAAGTATACTTTGCAATGTTGGTGAAATTGGCTACTGGATTTACTCCCCAATGCAGCATGTTATTTTGGGATTTTTCCCCCAATGAAACAGGTTGAATAAGGGATCCCAGGGATTCCGCTGGGGAAAATAAAAAAATCGGCACTTCAAAAACAAAAAACAAAAAATCGAAAATTTAACACAAAAAAATCGAAAATTAATTTTTTATCGCCAACTGTTTATTTTTATCAACCAGTTGGCCCAGCCTTAAATGACCTTAGCTGTTGATAGACCGTTAAACACCAACAACAAACAAACAATCCTTGTCCAGGCATGAAAAAGTATGTTATTTCCATCCTAACGATATTTCGGGTCAGAAACAAGGACCCGAATGCACAGGTGGAAGACTCGGACCTATGACACCAAAAAAAATGCCTATTAAAAAAATCCCATTACCCCACCCACTTGGTCTCGTACAGTACCATATGCTATATAAAGGTGAGTATAAATAGGGCTATTATAGAAAGAAGCCTCTCTTTTCCGGCTCGCACAAACACAATAAGCATCGATTAAATGTATGACTTCTGTATCTGGCAATCGATAAAGGTATTAGGTGTGTGAATATACTCACTTCAATTCAATTCGCTGTTTCCAGCATTTATTCAGTTATTCGCATTTTGTATACCCCATCCAAAGCGAAATTTGCGTGTACGAAAGAATCTCGCACAGAATCGGAGGCCATCCGGCGTGGATTATCGGTCATATTTGACCGGTAGCTGATCACCAGCTCAAACTAAAGTCGTGCACCATGACCATATACATTAGTAACTCCAACCATACAAAGTTCGTCCAATTGTGATCGTTCACCGATCTAAAAAACACTTTTTTCTAATTCCATTGGCTTTCATTCATGATTCGCGTACAATCAGATTATGTCTTCCGGAAACCCTGAAAAGGGAAAGTCCTCGCGTCTATTTTTAGGTTTAGCCAATCAGAGATGTTCTTACATAGACGCTTCGGTGCTTGTATTATGGAAGATGGTGCATTGACCCAGTTCCAGATAATGAATGAAATTATAGAAAAAAGTGTTTTTTAGATCGGCGAACGATCACAATTGGGCGAACTTTGTTTGGTTGGAGTCTCTAATGTATATGGTCATGGTGCACAACTTTAGTTTGAGCTGGCGATCAGCTATCGGCCAAATATGACCGATAATCCAGTCGGACGGCCTCCGATTCTGTGTGAGATTCTTTCGTACACACAACTTTCGCTTTGGATGGGGTATACAAAATGCGAATAACTGAATAAATGCTGGAAACAGCAATTTGAAGTGAGTATATTCACACACATAATACCTTTATCGATTGCCAGAGACAGAAGTCATACATTTAATCGATGTTTATTGTGTTTGTGCGAGCCGGAAAAGAGAGGGCTCTTTCTATAATAGCCCTATTTATACTCACCTTTATATAGCATATGGTACTGTACGAGACCAAGTGGGTGGGGTAATGGGATTTTTTAATAGGCATTTTTTTTGGTGTCATAGGTCCGAGTCTTCCACCTGTGCCCGAATTTATGTGACCTTAGCTGTTGCTGGGATGTCAGACCCGATCACATTTTTCACCAATTCAGAAGTAGAAAGTCGACTCGTTACAGATCTCATTTCAGGGTACATCCATCTGTTTACCTATAGTATTTCATGTTCATCTCACTATATGCAATATACACTGTTAGGTGTATGTACATTTTGGAGTTAATTTTTCTTATTTTTCAACAAAAGTATATGTTGTGACCACTCATTTGAACCGTCTCGACGAGACGGTTCAGATGAGTGGTCACAACATATACTTCCGATAAGAAATAAAGAAAATATTTGTTTCTGATGGCAATTGATGTATTCTTGGTTATTGCAGCCATTACTGAGCACTCGCTGGGCCACAGTGTGACGGTTTGCCTCGAGCCGTGGGACTCGCACAACAAACTACAGACGATGCCTTTAATGAGCGTGAAGACCCATACTCAGGACAGGAAGAGGTACCCAGCAATCACCATGAGTCTGTTCCATTAACCCTTTCACCCCTAAGTAATTATGTCTCCCCCATATATGGGGAGACATATTGTTTTTGGCATGTCTGTCCGTCCGTCCGTCACAAAATTTGTGTCGCGCGTTTCTTCAAACGTATTTGAGTGAGTTGCGAAATTTTACAGGAATATTTGTCATCATTTGAAGTTGCACACCTGGCGTTTTAGATGCGGATTCATCCAGTATTCACAGAGTTATGGCCCTTGACTTTGTGAAATGTGGCGATTTTCAACTTGTGTCAGAAAAACTATTTGAGCTTCAGTCATGAAACCATATAGTAATATTTGTCATCCAGTATACGCAGAGTTATGACCCTTGACTTAGTGAAAAGTGGCTATTTTCAACTTGTGTCGTCACACATAACTGAAAAAAATATTAGAGCTACAGTCATGAAACCTCATAGACTTACTGCGACTGGCCCTTGACTTAGTGAAACGTGGCGATTTTCAACTTGTGTCTCACTGAAAAAACTATTTGAGCTACAGTCATGAAACGTTTATAGTAATGTTTATCAACATGTGGAGTTGTGCATCTAGACAGTGGTGATTTTAATGCGGAGTTATGTCCCTTGACTTATTGAAAATTGCTGATTTTTAACTTGTGTCGCCTGT